>JAKUBE010000335.1:0-12869 GCA_030674755.1 Metschnikowia henanensis | reverse complement strand
TGGAACTGTACAGACGCCCTTTTTTCGGTGCAAAATGACCAAATAGCCGGCAATGGATTTAAGATACGAGATAATTTAAGCTTTGAGCAAGCTCGTAATCAGTACTCACAAACGTTTCTCAGATAACCTCCTGCAAAATTTCCCGCTCTCGAAAGAGATTTGGTCACTCTTTATGAAAATTTCTAGCCCTGGGCTAAATCCGTATAAGCTTGGCACCGGAGATACGGCCCATGGCAACAACGCAGCTGTCCAAAATTGCGAGAATATGCTGCTTATATGCCGTCTTGCACCTAAAAGTCGGGCCGGTAGGTGGGAATGTACGAGGCGAGGCGGGGCTGTGTGTTTAGTCGGTGACGAGAATGGTCATCCTTTTCTACACACACATAGCTCTCCAAGTTGTCCTTACAAACTCAACAGAAAGATGAAAAAAGAGCCGCCTCACAAATATACGCCAAAAAGCAAATGGGAAAAAGCGGCACTTGCACTAATTAGGCAACGTTAGGCGGTTGCTGTTGACAGGCAAAAATACATTCTCGCGGACTTTATTTACGGCAAGTTTACGGGGTACGTGCGAGCTAGGAGATGCGAACTGGCATGAGGGGCAGCAAAACCCAGCAAAACCATTAGCTAGATTAGCTTTTTCTCATTACTTAGTGTGAGAAAAGAGCTGGTTTCCCATGTGTTGGAATGAGAGATGCAAAAGAAAAAAAAATGCTTTCTTATCATCTGAGCGAGACATAAAAGACTTTGGCAGATGACGTGTAAAACGGGCGCTCTTCCGGCATACACCTCGGCAGGTCGGTGGACATAAATGTATTTTTGTCGTTAATAGCAAGGACGCATCCAATAAATGAACGCCAAACAAACTCGGTTTTAGTAAACAAATGGTAGCGTCCTGCTTTTGTGTTATATGACTAAGATATTCATATTGCCTTCCTTCCTGCTGACAATTGAAGGCCCTGACGTAACTTGATGTGTTGCCATCTGATTTGTCGTAAACGCCGCAGGAAATACGGTGCGCACTGCGCATTCCCGGGGTTGCGATTGTACGAGTCAAACTAAATAATTCACAGAAGTCTATTCAATGCTCCCATTTCGACTGTCCAAAGCTGATTCACATATGAGAGAAGAAGCTAAGAAAGCCATCGAAAGCCCATACGGAAAAGAAAGAGTGGAATTCATCCCATTCAACAAATGAAGCCCCTAATTTGTTAGTCTCGTCTCGTACCCCTTTACCCATATGCACGAAGTTTAACATTGTGCATTGTAACATGCCATTTTCGCACGATGCGGTCGGCTAAATTAAGCATCACCTGAGAATGGCAAGAGCAATAAAATTCGACTAGCGCTTAAGCGTTTGTTTAAGCGTATATTCACGGTTTTCAATTTTGGAGAATCGGCTTCTAAGACGAGCCTGGCCTTTTTCTACACACACATTCCAGCCTTTTCCAGTATTCGGGAGGCAGCATGTCGAAGCATGAGGTGTACACTTACTCGTCGTTGCTCGATTTTGCTTCTGAGTCTAATTTGAACTACGAATACTACGAAATTTGGTTTTGTTTGGAGCGAGAAACTTTGCAAGGTAAATATGAATCTTATAGTGGTTTTATGTGCTCATCATGCCCGTCTGACACCCGCAATTAACCCGAGAACCGCGGTATTTTTACGCCTCAAGCGTCAAGGCGTGCCTGGATGGTTGTATATGCAATGCCTGCTTGGCTTGCGGAGAAATATCCCCGGCAAGCTTGTGAGACCAGCAATGATTTTGTCGGACCTGTAGGCAAAAAACCATCTGTGTATATCCAGGCCATGACGAGGCCACAACTGAGGAACTTGGTCAAAAGAAGACTCGGTGTGTAAAGTTATTGAAGGTAGCTGCTCCCAGTCGCGTATTCTGAGACTAAAGACATTTAGGTTCCGTCATCGCTGGAAGGAAGGTACGATTCGTCAAAGCGGCCCATTCTTTTCTTCCACCACTTTTGCTTGTGATCAGCTTTACTCAACTCTTCCATGAAAATGTCAACGTCATCTTCATCACTTTCCTTTTTCTTTGTCATTGCTAACACTGATTTTCCATTTTCGAGGGAAACATCGTAGGTCGAGCCCTCCACCAAATCTTTGAGAACGATCTCCCTCGTTCTTCCCAAAGATTCGATAGCGGAAACTCTTTCCATGGTCTCATTCAATAGCATATCGAAGTTCGGTTGTGAAGCAATTTCATGAAATGCTCTCATCATTGGTACAGAATCAGCGCGCACGCGTGAATCAGAATCGACAGTAAAAATGTTCAAGTTGTCGTACTGTTGAATATAGTCCGCTCTTGTCATAATCTGGCGCGATCTCCACAAAGGCAATTCTGGCAAGTGATGATCTTTGCAAACGTCTTTGGCGTGTGGAGATTCTCCTGAAATCAACGTGTTCATCCGCCTTCTGTCCATTTCAACAAACTCCCGCATGAGAAGCATAGCACTCAGCGAAAACTTACCAGATTCCATCACATCATCATCCATATTTTCACCAAGAAGACCACATTGATTCAAGAACCACGTCTTTTCCCGATCAATAATTTCATGACACCTTTTTATGACGTCCCGGTGTCTCGCAACCTGACTTATGTGCTGTGGTCGTCCTCCTATTAAGTCGTAAATTTTATGGCATGTATCCTCTTGCAAAGCAAGGTCTGGATTTTTTGCAGCAGGGAAGTACTTGCTTCGAATAAACTTGAGCACACTCACAGTCTCCTTTCGATTAAAGTCACGAACATTGACGAGCTCCAACCTCGTACCTAATCTTTTGAGCTTCTCGTAGACCCAATAATCATCACTATTGAAAATTAAAGTGACTAATTCACTGCCTGACAAGCTTTCCGCTTTTTGTTGCAAAAGTTCAAGGAGTTTCACGCCTTCTTCGTTTTCCTTGATGAGATGAGAGTTGTTGATGATGATAATGAACGGCTTCTCACTTTTGCCAACTATGCGTCGATGAATTGCGAGCTCCTCGAGTTTGTTGAACGCCCTCTCGATGTCAAGCAAAGCCGTAGTATCTCTTGGGCCACGAATGCTGAAAAGCGATCCGATGTAGTCTTCATTGTATGCGAAATTTAAAGCCTTGCCAAGTCTTATACGAAAAATCTCCGGATCAGCATGGGCATCGAAGATAGCAACATTACTACCGTCAGTTTTTTTCATCGCCTCCATGATCAATGTAGTCTTCCCCGTGCCCTTTTCTCCGACTACCAAAAAGTAGCGACCTTTCATTTTTCCGCTCACAATATCGTCGAGAAGTTTCTGTTGTGGCCTTTCAACCCAGTATCTTGCCAAGTCCTCATCACTGTCTTTCAGTTCAGCTTCGGATCTTTTGTTTGTCTTGTTATGTATGGCGAGCTGATATGCTGGATCCCCTTTTTGAAATGCCTGGTCCATCTTGTCTAGCACATGCACATTATAAAACCGATGGTAAAGTAACCCAGAAAGCCCTAGAACGGCAACTGAGCTTAGAGTAATACCTATAGTCTCGAGACACTTGAAGACAAATTTACCAAATCTTTCAAGCGTCTGTTTGAACTTTGAAGGTTCCTCATCCTCGAATGAATCGGGTTCCGGATCCTCTTCAGGAGAGTCATGCTTCTTATTGTCTTCACCTCCCGGTTCCGTTGGGGAGTCTTTGGATTTCCCACTGGGTGGATCGCCCCCCTCGCCCCCTCCAGAAGTCCCAACCAATTTCCTATCATCTCCCGAGCTAGGTTCGCGACCTTTGACACTTTGACTCACCCCCACCTCATGAATGTGAGTAACGCGTCTTCTTTGAGAAGCATCTGTTACAAAATCGGATTTATTATCATTCAGCCCCTCGCCCACCTCTTCCTTTAATTTTTGTTTCATGGTTTTCTTCTGCTTGACAAGCTTTTGTTTCTGCTTTTTGAGCTCTTCGTTCTTATCTTTGACATCCTCATTGTCGAGCTCCTCAAGAACATCAAATGGAAGTAACGGATTCAAAATTTCCTTTCTAGGCGTAGAGTGAAACAAACGAAGGTTGCAGAACGTTGCTGGTACTAGCGGTCGATGATGCGGTCGTAACACATATCTGTGGATTGTCCTTGTATTCATTGTGAAATGATGTTATGTCGATATTGGTCTCGCGACACGGGTAAGTGATTAGGCTCGCTATGCAGTCTGCCAATACGAATCGAGCCCTTCAAATTAGTGGATCTGCCTTCGCACTTTAGGTCATTTTTGTAGCCTCTTTTATCACCCCGGTCTCTAGCTATTTTCTCTGACTAGGATAAATCAAAACCCGAGTTGGCATGAATTGAATAAAGCAATTTTTGGCGGATCAATGCCTTATCTTTGTAATCGGGAAGCTTGAGTAGATTCAAGCAAGTTGAGGCAGTTGGCAATCGATCTGGAGACCCAGCGTTGCTGATACCAAATTTTGGATACATCATCCCAAAACCTAGGAGTGGGGCTCGGGCGACAGACGTGACAAACTTGACTAGATCACACCTTTCTTGGGAATTCATTTCTTCCACGACCTCCCAAAACAATTCAATAGTTCTGTCATCATCGAAATAACCACCATATTGAACATTGGCCTTCCAGTCCTTTAAGTCGATGTCATGTCCGCCACTAATAAGCATTTGAATTTCAAGGGGATCAAACATATTAAGCCAGTTAGGTTTCACCAAGTGAAACAAACCATCAAGAAAGTGCTTAGTTTGTAGGTGAAGAGACTGATTTAACTTGAAGTTTGAAACGTTATGAATATAGCTCAATCTGTTAGACTGCGTCACTGTTTCATTTGCTCCATCGGGTGGCAATATATCATACAGATATGCTTCATTTTCAATCACCTCGTTGATAGTGAAGTTCAAATCAAGACTCTGAAGTTGGCTCTCGTCCATTTCTAAAAGTTTGTTCAAGTTTGTGTAAAGCTCAGGGTCTAAAAAAACCAAGTCGTCAATTGAATTTGACAGATTCTTTTGAGCCACTCTCCATTTCGAAAGAAAAGATGGAACGAAGCTGACATCGATCAAGATGCCTTCGTATAGACATTTTCCGACAATCATTCCCATAAATTTTGTGTACAATAGTCTTTTGCGCTGAAGCGGGAGATCCATTTTCTCCACTGTCTTCCAAAATATATCATCATTAGGATAAAGACTGTAGGAGGGCGATTCTTTAAACAAAGCGAGCTCATTCATTGGGTTGAATCCCGCTCCCACCACAGAGGTGAGAAATTCTTTTGTGAGACCCCCGCCGTCTATTCCAGCCTCTGGCCCATGCTCGTTGTAGAAAGTTACCTTCAACTGGTTTTTGAAGTTATCTCCCAGTTTGAAGTAATTCTCGAAAGCGTCATCAAGTAAAAATTGTCGTCTGATATCAGCAGACAACTTATGCGAATTCATGTCGTCACTAAAGAACGCAAAGTTTGAGTCTGGTCCATTCTTCTCTTTATCTGCTTTGATTGAGTTCTGGAAGATTTTCACTCTGGTAGTGAAATCAACAAAAAATGGAACCTCGTTGAGAATCTCGGTCTCAAAAGATCTTTGCGAACCGTATCCTGATCGGTTTGTCGACCTTGGTTGAATCTCAAGATTTTTGCCTTCTACCAAATCATCGTCTGACGAATAATCTAATTCGTCCTCCTCGAGCTCGAGTATTATGTCCTTGGTGTGCAATTTCAAGTCATCAAGTTTCCACGTCAGCGACGGAAGGAATTGGAGCCGCAAGTTCTTGATATAAAGCTGGTTCAAAACAGACACCGAGATATCCCTTAAGCCACCCACGCTGCCCTGAGAATTCTTCAAAAGGTCATAGCAGAATGTTTTGAGAAATAGGCAATAGGTTTTCATGTCCTCTAGAGGAAAATTGGTATTATTGAAGCTTTCAGTATCTTTTGACACCACTAGCCACGAGGACAAGACCTGGTTATAAGTATAGACCAGCTGCTCGAAACTTGACCTGTGACTTTTGTCTGCGTCTGTCAGATCATGTTTAGCAGCACTCGCGTTGTATGAACCCAGGAGATATGCGTTGAAATGCTTGTTTTTGAACATCATACGGTAAAGCCAGCTAGGCAAGTCTGGTGTAATTGACATAATCATGCAGAGGGAGGTCCTTGATTCCGGGAATAAACGCAAAAGCTGAGACAAGAACCCAACGCACAATAACGGGTTGATTTGGTTCAAGTTCAAAAAAGCGTGCCTGACGTAAGTAGATGAAAAAAGTCCCAGCAATATATGAAAGTCTTGTCGGGTGACTGCAATCGAGTCAGCTGATGCCTTCTCGCGATTTTCATCACCATGCTTCTCCGGAATTAAGCATGAACTAATCTCTGTGATTATTCTTGCATGTGTCAAATAAGTTTCATTTAGTGATACTTTAGCCAGGTTCAAAACTAGAACGTTTAATAGTAAAGACGCCTTCTCCTTGTCAGAAAGATGTTGAAGTGCTAATAATGCTGTATCATCCGCCAAACAAGCCATAACAACTCTCGAGTATTTAGCTGAAGCCAGGAGAGCTTCGCGGGGTACATGTGCTAGGAATCGGATGAAGGACTCTGGAGAATCTGCAGAATTGACCTCGAATATTAGTTGTATCGCTTCATGCAGATTGTATGGAGTTATGCATCTGGCAATATTGAAGATTAGAGACTTGAGTGCCGCCAGTCTTGGAATAGGATATAGTGCAAAAAGTCGCAAAAGGCAACTGAGGCCTGACTCAGATGATACTCCCCTCAAAAGCCCCACGTTCAAGGCCTTAGTAAGCGATGCAACATTCTCTGACGTGAATAAACCGTTCAGGCCATTAATTGCTGCAAGAACAGAAAGGTAGATTGAGCTTAGTAGCGGACTTGGTCCAAATCGTATGATAAAAGACGCCTCCGCACACCAACGATTCACGTTGTTCAAGAGGCTGTTTCTAGTCCAATCATCATACAATTCCAGAGCCGCTGAGCGAAGATGAAGAAGTCTTCGTACATGCAGTTGAAGAGTAGTCGCTTTCTTTTCTCGCTCACGGGCGAACTCTCGTTCTTGCCGTTCCTTCTTGGCTTTCTCGAGATATGATCGACTTTTATTGCCACTGCGGTTATCTCCGAGATTGACAACACGTTTTTTTGTCGACCCGGTGAAGTTCAACATAGCAATTCTGGTTGCAAGATTTGATGAGAGTGGACTTATTTCTGTTGTTTGGCTGGTTTATAAAAGTAGGTACGTTGTAGTGGTATAGTGGTTAGCCTCAATTGGCCGATTTGGGCCGAACCACACGGCACGGGAGTCGCGCATGTCGCTTGCACCAAATACTTACCAAGAAGATGAGGGATTGACCTCAAAAATTTCTATTGTGTGTTTTTCTAAAGTGTGATATTTTCGCTCTCACTCTGAGAGATACGTAGAAACTCACGGCTCTGTTTCATCCCTGCAGCTTTTTGTGCTGATCAACGTTCTCTGCCACAATCTTGAACCGAGCCTTTTTAGTAGTCTTTATAGTCACTACTCACAACCCATTGTATTCTCTCTTCGCTTTCGTATTTTTACTTCAAGCTCTGTTTGTAAAGCATCCTCACGCATGTCAGACTAATGTGTGCTTTCTTCATTTGAGTAGATCGAACAAGTGGCCCAAAGACTCGATGTAGTATTGAGGCTCTGTGCTTCTGTTCTCGATTTTACTCAAGTCAGTCAACTCGCTCCCTCCACTCAAAACCAAAAGGGTTCCTCCGTTTTCGCCACCCAAGTTACCGTCATTGCCAAACTTGATATCCGTATACATAGTGTCACCGACCATCACTGTTCGCTTACGATCAAACTCCTGGTCTTGTAAGATTGTTTCAAGGAATAAGCTACTTGGCTTTCCCACATTTATGAACTCTCTTGCGCAGGTGTAGCTCATCAAGTTTACCAAAGGTCCCCCAGCAGGCAAGATCATACCCTTTGGACCGGGATATGTTGTATCTATGTTGGCTCCAATGAACGGAAGGGATTTACCATCAGCCAAAAGGTATTGCACCGTGGTAGCAACCCTCATGTAATTGAGTTTTTTGGTGGACCCCACCACAACGGCTTTCACTTCAGGGTCGACCTTTAGAAGCGGTGAGTCTGGGTCCCATTCTCCATCCAAATCTGAATCTGTTCCACCAAGAGGGACATACCCACATTCTTTCAATTCTTGCTCAATGCCCTCGTCACCGAACACCCAGATTTTGGAGCCTTTCGGAACAACAAGTTGCTCTTTGAGGACCAACGCTGCTGAATAACATGTTGGGTAAATTGCCGACTTTTCAATACAATTGAATCCCAAATCCTTGAATTTGTGCACGTAAGCATTTCTTGATTTGGAAGAATTGTTTGTCACAAACGCCATTGTCTTGTTTCGTTGTTGCAACCAGTCTATGAACTGGACTACTCCAGGTATCGCCACGGTATCAAGCCAAATGACGCCATCACAATCGAAAAGAAAGTGATCATACTGGTCGATAAAGTCCAAAGCCTCACTTTTGGTTGTGATTTTTCGAGCTATTCTAGTCATGTGATGGTTATTTTTTGTTTGACCGGCTCCAAACTGTATGAACCTGAATGAAGTGAAAATATGTTACTGCTTTTCCTCACCAACTTGAAGGCACCAACAATGCGCTCAAAACAAGATCTGCATGCACCGAGGACCTATTGCGAATTACGAAGACTACTCAGTTCACTGCTTTCTTATATGATTACAGTAGTCGGGTATGGAAGTGAGCTTGAGTTGGTACTTTTAGACTCCTGCTCAAATTTCTTGAGCGATTCGAACTTTGATCGTGTGAAACTTTTCCCTGGGCGAGATCTGCGTGAGTGTCCTCTACCCATAGCTTGCGGCTACATAACGGTCTCGCACCCAAAATTCCGGTCGCCACGGAAAAATCTAAGTTTTTGATCTCTTTGAGTTGCAAAGACTTGTTGGAAAACATAAACTTGATCTCCGCGCCTTCTCTTCTGCTTATTCTTCTCCCTATCTGTTAGCCAATGAGTACGAAATAAAACCGCTGGGACTTATCACATATCGCAGAAATGCTTCGCTACAAAAGCTTGTCAGCTAGTCGGCCCCGCGCTTTTTGTCAAGCAGCTCATCACAAGCAGGAAGTCATTGATAATTTTGACTATACACGCCACAAACATCCTATAAAAATGACAGAGCGTAGGGAACTGGCCAGCGAGATACTTCATGAGACCGCCAAGAGTCTCGAAAGGCTCGAGGTTCAGGAAAAAAAACCGAAACAAAGAAAGGCACAGAGTAATGAAGAATACCTCGAACAAAAGAGACAATTTGCCGAATCTGGGGTGCGAGTGAATACAGATGACTGGCTATTCGATACAAAAAAATTGTCTGTTCTAGACCCCACAAATAAATTGGACCGCGTTCACATCCTACATTCTTGTGAGAAGGCATACTTTATTCAAAATTATAAAAAATGTCTTGAGCTAGTTCGAGAGGGAGAGCGCCTTTTTGAAGTCGATCTAGATGACCAGAACAAGAACCTCAAAGCTGAGTTTGAGAGCTCAGGGCGGAAGGTGAAGAAAAGTACAAAGGTGGAACGTCACGTCGTGGAACTCTTGCATATCAAAGAGGCGTGCTTGAAGAAGTTACAGACTAGTCAAAGAGTCGAGCAGTAGTTGTATTTTCTTCTGTTGCCATCCCATCACATATTATTTCGCAAGTTTAGGGCATCACGCGCCGTCTTCGCAAAGGAAAATATCATGGCAAAATCCAGACACCGAATTCTTCCTATAGAAGTGTAAATAAACACCATTCTCATTTTCTTTTGAGCCATATAGTCACCTGGACGAAACTCACATTTCGGCCTCGTAGCTCTGTTTCATCTTCGCTGTCATCTCGAGTGGCATAAGACACCTTTGACTTCACTTCATCAATCACTTCAACTGTTCCGGTGTTGAAATCGACGAGATAACCGACATTTTCCCGGAAGTGAAGTCCTATTGACACTGCCTTCTCCATTGCGGCACCCATGGCCTTGACTGTCAAAAACTTGACCTTTTTATACTCTCCTTGCTGGTACTGTTTATAGTTGGTCGGTAGCCTATCGAATTTTTCAAGCAACTTATCAATTCTTTTGAGGGCAGAGACGTACGGCGTAGACAGTTTCACAAAGAAAGTCGTCTGGCTTTCTGTTTTCAGAAGCACCTTTGTATTGGAGCTATTTCGGATCATTTGGGATGACGAACAGATGAACAGATACAATGTGCTCTAAACATCAACTGAACATAGTAAGGCCGTTTACGCAGAGGTCGCACTGTGCAACATTTTTAGTTCACTTCAGGGCTTGCACATATTCACCTCCTGCTCTTTCCACGACTCCGTAAAAATTGTAGACCCGCGTCGCGCGATTCATAGACGCGCTTCCATGGTTTAGATAAATTCTATACCATACTTTATTTATTTGTGCTTCGTGTGCTTGACAAAGTCTTCTAATTACTGATCATTTTCTCGCCAGCACTCAAATGTCAAGTTTTCAAAACACCATTAGTTCCGCTAGCTTTAGCCTAACTCCCCCTCCAACACCGCACAGCTCTCACAAGAGGAGTCGAGACGAATCTGAACAGGAATACGAAAGTGCTAAGAAAATCCAATTTCATCAAATCCATAGCGTGGCTCATCTTTCCACTGTCCACATGATGATGGAAGCATCAAAAAATCAAAGTTCCAATTTTAACCTGGATAGCGAAGAAACAGTGGAATCTTTGAGTGCCGAGGACCCTTCGTCTACATATCAAAAACCATACTGGCCTGTCGTTGCACGTGTGAGACAATAAAATTCAATCTACCCGGGATCGTTATGCAAAGAGGGTGAGCTTCTTCTCACGCTACATAAATGAAATTTTGGCGCAACACAGGACAGGTCCTGAGAAGTCAAGATCTTTGTGCCAAGTCATTTTCTTTGAGGATGTGAAACGAAATTTACGTGTCGTGGTTCTTTAAAGACGGCCTAAAACAATCAAGTGACCAATCTTTGTTTATGATAATGAAATACCTTTATGAAGCCCGCTCTGATTCTTTTAATGTACACTAAGCTCTCACCTTCCTCTTTGCCTTCAAGACAACCTTTTGCTTGAGCTCCTCGTCGGATTCTTCTTCTTCTGACTCGACGTCCATCATATCTTCGTCTTCGTCCTCGTCCTCGTCCTCGTCCTCGTCCTCGTCTTCTAATTCGGCATTTGCCTTTGCAGCCTCCTTCTCGGCCTTCTTTCTCAATTCGACATCTCTCATTCTCAACAACTCTGGGTTGCTCTCGACCAACTTTCTGTCGGAAGCAAGTTGTCTCTCCTTGTTGCCTCTCATTCTGTTCTTGTAGAAAGCTCTCTCTCTCTTCAACCTGATCTCTTCGATTCTAGACATGGCCTTCAATGTTGTAGCGACCAACTCTCTGTTATATCTGACAGGAACGTTTCTCTTGGCAGCAAAGGTCAAAGTAGAATCAACGACCAACTCCTTTCCGGCGGCTTTTCTGAAAGCCTTTGTCCACCTCAACTTCCTTGGATTTCTTCTTTGTTTGAATGCTTTGTGACATTTCGACCGACAGAATCTGAACTCTTTTGCATCGTTTCTGACGAACATGATTCCTTTACTGGGGTAGACTGGCGACGAGCAAAAATGACAAGAGTAGATTCTCATTTTGTTATGCTATGTTGTGACTGTGTGTTGATAATCTAAATGCAAATGTGATGCAGAGGACGATGAGATGAGGTTAGAAAAAAAAAGGCCAATTGATAAAATGGTCTTCATGCGTGGTGTACGGGTGCCAATATCAGGACCTGGGGAAGTGAGAAGAGGCTCGAGTCTGTTAATTTTGTAATTAATCTACTCTTTCTATTAGAGGGTCAAACGTTGGGAATGTTCATATTTTTTTAAAAGTGATCTGCTATTTGATCATCGCCCGCTTCTGTCTTTTTGACCGTACACTCCATTATCGTCCTGACTTCAAAGCTCAAATTGAGGACGGTGGCGGCGCGCACGTGACTTGAAGTTTACATGAGTGCACCGAAATTTTTCAACGTCTTACTTGAAAAAGCGATTTTACCGTAATCAAAATGGAGGTCCCTACGCTACCAATACCGGGAGAAAACTCTAACACACAACACCAGTCTTTCACGGGTCACTTGCAAAAAAAGAAGGCTGCTGAGGGAACCGCAGAATGGTATTTCGATAGAACATTTGACTGGATGGGAGAGCACCCATGGGTAACAGGCTTCGGTGCCCTTGGGGTTGTTTACTTCGCTTCCGGTTTTGTGAAGTCAAAACAACCAGGTCTCAACGGTAAAGCATTTATAAAAGGGCCATTTGGTGCCAAAATGAGTGCCAAAGAGGCGTTGCAGATTTTGAACCTAAAGGAAAGTACACTTTCGAAAGCTAAATTGAAGGAACAACACAGAAAACTCATGATGGCAAATCACCCAGATAAGGGCGGTTCTTCGTTTGTTGCAACAAAGGTGAACGAGGCGAAAGATTTCTTGGAGAAAAGAGGTGGCTTGAAGCCTAAGTAAGTGGAACTTGTAAATATAAACTAGAGGGTAAATTATAATCGAACGTGCATGCGACAGAAGTCCCTAGTTATAAATGTGCTTGGGCTGTAGGTAACTTTCAAAGACCCCTGCAAAATTTAATAAACTATTATATTTTACTCTCTTAAGACTACTATAATAGAAAAAGATGATAATCAAGCTGAAATTAACAAACTAAGCTTCATCTTGAATTACCTTTGATTAAACTGAGATAATTAATACTTTTGACACTCAGGTATTAAAACCTAAAGTTAAGACAGTGGTATTATGTGAGGAAGTGAACAGGGCTAAGGCATTAGCCCTGACGGTCACGTGCCATGGG
>JAKUBE010000334.1:0-12893 GCA_030674755.1 Metschnikowia henanensis | reverse complement strand
AGAAATCCGGGCCGAAGATCTCGAGAAAGACGCGTTCGAGCCGGCTGGTCTCCAGAAGCACGTCCACCACCTTCACACGCGTGCTGTGGTTGGTCACCCTGCGCACGATGCGGCGGTAGGAGCCGCACACAATGTTGATGTTCTGCGCAAGCTGCGCCATGTGCTGCGACGCGTCACAAGACGCGTCATACAACGCGTTGTGAGTCTCGGAAACGGCGCTCAACGCGTCTTGCGACGCGTCATAAGACGCGTTCTCGGTGTCCGAGACCACCAACGACGCGATTTTCAACGGCGTGCCGCTGGCCATCGAGAGAAACGCGTCCGTGTTCACGATGTGGCCCCAGAGCGTGCGCCACAAGGCGACAAACGCGTGGTCTTTGCGAATAGTGTTGATCGACGCGTATTTCAACGGGTCGCGGTTGAGGCCGATGGTCAACGCGTGGTTGACGATCAGCCCGTGGAGAAGCTGCGCGTCGGTGCCGCTGAGCCCGAGACAGTCGTTCGGCGCCACGGACCGGTAGTACAAAAGCAACGCCAAGCTTTGCACGAGCCTGAACGAAGACCTGGATTGCGCCCTTTCTTCGGGAAGGCACAAGTACACTGCCGCGAGGTACTGCGCAGCTTTCGTGCTGGTGATCTCCTTGATTAACGTCTGTTCCGCTGGCAGGTACTGCCAAGCAGTGGCGTTGTTGGGAATCAATGTCATGTATCCAAGTCGGATCACGAGCAAGAGCTGCGCGGCCGTGTTGAGCTGCGCGTCGTTGCGGATGCACACGCGGGGGTGTCTTTCCATGTTTGGGTCTGTTTGACCGGTGTCTCGGTCTCCTTCTCTGTTTTGCTCTCTTTCTGTGATTTGCTCTCTCTCTGTGATTTGCTCTCTTTCTCTGTTTATATTCCTGTCTCTGTTTATGTCTCTGTTCTGCTCTCTTTCTCTTCCCCTCTCCCTGTCTCTTTTCTTGCCGCGGCCTCTCAACAACGGCCGGATGTCCCGCGCAAACATCGCCTCGTCGAGCACCGGCACAAACGGATGCACGTACTGGAAGTACTTGTCGATGGCTTGCTCAACGGCAGCCTTGCAGGGCAAAAGCCGCGTCACGTGCTCCTCCACATACCGGTAGTATGCTTTTTTCGAGCCGGCCATGGCGAGGTACGCCTGCACCGCGGGGAAAACCGCCTGGCTCGTTTGGCTGGAGTCTGTTCCCTCGCTTGCCCGGATCCGCGTGGTCACGAGGGTGTCTTCGTCGACTATATCGACCAACGACTCTGAGTCGGAACTAGGGTCGGAATCTGACTCGGGCCTTGAGCCACCTGGATCTAGGGCGCTTGTGTTTTTCTGTGGCCCGGGCACAAACGGCGAAAACTGCTCCGACCGGAAGAGCCGCACGGTGAAGTTCCGGAGCAATCTGAAAAACTGGTCCTGTTTTGTGAGGCCCACGTACGACATCGGGCCCTGCTGCTGCCAGTAGGGGCCTTCCACTAGAAGCGTGCTGGACGCGTGCGAAAACGCGTCTATCGTGTCGTTGACGGCGATCCGGAGCACATTCGGCCCGATCGATACATTGACATATTCCGGGCTGGCGTTTGTATTTTCGTTGCAGGTGCTCTCCGGCCCCGGGAGATGCATCGAGACGGTAGGCGACAGGAGACTGGCGTCACTAAGCTCAGACGGAACAGCCGGGTCCTCAGAAAATATCTGAGTATGTTTTTGGGGAATCTCGTGTGCGGATTCGGAGAATTGGAACGCGATCCCGTTTCTTCCCGTGGCGGTCGACGGCACAGAGTACGAGCGGGAATGCTTCGGCCCGGAAGGAGGGGCGCGGATTTCTGTTTGAGATGTGTACTTTTCATGAAAAAGAGTGGGTCCTTGAGTGTTTTCGTCTGATACTAGCGAACGGTGTCTTTTGCTGGAACTGGCAGTTTCAGTGTGAGAAATAGACTCTGCCCTAGGCTTGGCCTGGAAAGTGTACGCCTGATTATGCATGGACGCGTTTTCACTTTGTAGTCTGGGGGCCTCGCCCGAGCTGTTTCTCATGCACGCTCCTCCTTCAGTTGAGGCTCTTAGCGGACCGTCCAAAAACACGGTCGGGCCATTCAAAGACGCTCTTCTTACTCCGTTTATCGATCTGTTTGCTGACCCATTTGTTGATCCATTTGCTGACCCGTTCAAAAACGGGCTTCTTGATTCGAAAGCCTTATGTGACAGAGTTTCCGGCGCTTTGAACGTTTCCATATACGAAAGCGACCCTGGCGTCCATACAAATCCAGGCAGCGGAATCAACGCCACGGCCGGCGCAAATCCTCCTGTCGCCGGCCCGTTGCTAGACGCGTTGTCCAAAGGACTAAAGCCCAGATTCAGACCTGTAGAGGATACAGTATGCGGGGCCATGCTGGTGGTCATATTATTGAGGACATTCGGGATGATTCCCATGTTTTTTGCTTGGGTTCCGTCCTCATAAAGGGCCAGGCCTACACTGCCGTTCGGGCCACTATTGCTCCCATTGGGCACTTGAATGGGCATAAAAGAAGCCAGACCATCGTGCCCAAATCCAGGGTTTGCTCCTGGGGCATAAAAATGGTTGGGCGGAAGCGGCTGGTCATCGTCGTAGGAGCATAAATGCGCAATCAGTTTTTTCTTACACGAGCCACACACGGGCCGCTGTCTGTCGCATTTCGACTTTCTCTTTCGGCAGACCAGACACGAGATCGTCGTTCTTTGTCGTTTGCTCAGCGACATTTAAGTAGGCTATTTGAGGACAAGATCTAGACGTGGATCAGAGGCCGGGGCTGGTCATATACGTGATTTGGGAAGAAGAATCTGCTCTATTTTCAAATGGTTGGGGCGTGGTATAGGGGACTCCCGAGATATCTGATCTCAAGTGTATTTCAAGATTAGAGACGCATTTGCGCTCGAGACACTTGCGCTCAAGACGCTCGCATGCGGGGATGCGGGGAAAGCGCCTAAGCGAAGACGACGAAATGTTGATTGGTCTCGTGGAAGATTGGGGGGAGCCTGAGGTTTTCGGGTTTCTCTCCTGTAAGAGAATAATAGCGAGAAAACCTTTTCAGCTCAACGGCGATGTTGAGAATTTTCTTGAGGAGAAATGCCAGAAATAAATTCGATGTATCGCGGAGCAGCTCGATACTTTTCCATCGCTGCAAGTGGCTTATGGAAGGGAGCGGTCGAGCATGATGTGCCTGAATCCCGATTGGGAAAATGTGGGGACGTCCTTGTGTGCAGTGCGATCTATGCATTCCCACGGAGTTTTTGCCGAAATCCGCGGTGCTAATTGCCCGCACAATAGATAGCACCACGGAACATTTTCCTGACGAATTTTTGATTTGAGGTGAGAGATTAAAAGTGATGATGAGCCTGATGAGGTAAATACCGTTTTCCTGCACCTCCAAGGTTTTTCATTCCTTGGATTCCGTATAACTATTCCACAATGAGTCTGCAAACAACGAGTAAGCCAGTCGAAAGCCGTGCTAAATGCATGAAACCTAAAAATTTTCAGATCATTTATGGAAGCACATTGGTGACAATCGGGGTGACAGTGCAGATCTGCACAATTATGATTCAGACGTAATAAATTTCACGCCCCCTTTTGGTAACAATCACCCTAGCTAGTTCACTTATGAAAACTCCTATTTGTATCTTGTCGTGCAATCAGGGGCTGATACTTGGTCACTTATGTGAAAGCAAGCAACACTAACAAAAGATGATGTCACAGCATATTTTGTCATCAAAAATCTCAAAGGCAAACGGAATGGCCGGCGAGCCCAGAAAGAAATGATTTTCCTTTTCCAGTTGACCTGAAACGTATAAGTGAGACGGAAGTTGAAAACACACACTCATTTTATCTCATTGTTGGATGCTTTTCTTCGTTCTTCTTCTTTATTTTCCGTATTTTTGTCCAATTATCACGTCGAAGTTCCCCGCCACTTTCTCGGGCCACTATTTTCCTCACAGCTAATTTCATAATCAGTTTGTCTAATTATAACCCTCTAAAAATGATATATTGTTCTCGTCTAGAATTGGATGGGGGCTAGCCTCATCTCAAAGATACGATACTGTTCATGAGCGCGGTAAAAGTGACGATCGAAATATCAAAATGGTAGCACTTGCGTCTCTTTAGTCACACATTTCGATCAAGCGTCAACAGAAAGTTAAATGTCACTCGAACTGAGGGCACGCTCTCGGAATGTGTTCGACATCTAGACCTCCGCCTGAAATGATAAATAGCACGTTTGTCTACAGCACAAGAACCGAACCGCAACTCACTGTTGAAATTCTTTGGACAATGGTCCTTGCAATTGAAATCATCTGGGAAGCCTCCTTTCTGACACGCGCTGTTCGGGCAACGCTAGTCGCGTCGCCTCCTGGACCTCAAATTTTGCACCACTATCATGTCAGCCGTACATAAACACAAACTTTAGTAGGAAATAGATCGAAGAGCAATATTTTGTGATTTACGTAAATCTAAATATGTCCTCCAATTCAAATGTATTCCGTGAAATCTCCTCCATACCAGCCACCTGATTTCAGATCACGTGACCGCCAAACCCTCCGTGCCGAGTCGCGTCTCGCGTCTTTTCAACTTCACGCGCGCACAATGCCTTCAAACACGTCTCTTCACGGGCACAAGAAATATCTACCCCCACACAACTCGCCCGTTTTCCTTCGTTTCCTTTAGAAAATGGCTCCAGTTGAAAGCTACGCGGACGACGTGGACCTTGCTGATTTCATCGTCTCCGACGACGGCCAGGAACAGGAGTATGACGCCCGTGATCAGTTCAACACTAAAAAAGGTACAACGGCGGCTAAAAGGCCCGAATATCCCCTTGAAACCCCGGAAATGCCCGAAAACAGCGCCTTTCCAAAGCCGTTGGAAGTGCTGGATAAGCTTGGGCGGCTCACGTCGGGCTCGCAGGGCCACATTCCCGAGACCTCACGGCTTTTAAAAGCACATGTCTCGATCCTTGTCTCGGCGCTAGGAGGGCCCGATCACGCAGCCGAAAACAACACGTACAAACTCGGGCACGACGCGCTCGCGTGCCTCAAGGACTTGAAGCGCTGGCTCCGCGCCGTGGACGAGAAAAACGGCTCGTATGACGTGGCGCTCGCGTGTGCAGAGTGCGATCTCGTGAAAAACGACCTCACGGTCATTTTGTGCCAATGGGACAAGCCCGCAAAGGGCACGCCGCGGTCGCGGACCATTGACAAGGTCATGCTTGCGTGTTTGGAGCTCTTGGTGTTGCTCACGTGGCCCACGGACGTCAGCAAGGACACGCTTATGAAGGACTATACCGCGAAAACAAGCACCCGCCGGGCGCAGCTCGTGTACAAACACCACATCTTGCTGTACCGGCAGGGCCAGACGCTCAAGGCGGTGTTGCGGCTCGGGCTCGGCGCGTTGCAGACGGCCAGAGACGCGCGCGAGCCCCGCGACATCAGCATCTTGCGGCTCATTCTCTTTTTCGTGCGCAACGTGCTCTACATCGAGCCTTTGCCCGCGACCAAAGGCCCCAAGGCCATGGGCAACGCGGCCGCTCTCCCCAAGGGCATCAGCGCGGACGAAATCGCGCTCCCCGCGGTGCTTGTGGCGTTCGAACGCAACAACGTGTTGCTTTTCTTGAGCTCCATCGCCCACTCGGTGCTGACGGACTTTGCCGAGGAGAGCTTTGGGCTCTTGGCCATGGAGTGCATCGCGCTCCTCACGCGGGGCGTGCGCGTCGAGGAAATGCTTGGATTGGGGGCCGTTGCTGATTCTGCGACCAATGTGCCGCCTGCTTCTTCCGTGGTGGGCATGAATCTCCTGGACCTCTTGGGCGAGGAGAGCCGCCGCAGGCGACGCGCGAACAACGCGGTGCTGACGCGGCACGGCCGGTTCGGCACGCTCCTCTCCATCCGCAACGAAAACAACGCGTCCTACTTTGCCGTGTCCGGTCAAAAGGCGCTCGCAAGCACCTACGACTCGTTGCAGAAGCTCGACAACACAAAGACGTGGCACCGGCCGCCGGCGTTCCGCCACGACGCCAACGCGTATGCGAAAAAACCGTCGGTCTACTTGAGCGCGGCGGTGGCCCGCATTCTCTCGAAATTCATCGACCAGTTTCTTGTGGGCGGCTCGTTCAACAACTTGTTGGTGTTTGTGGGCCGCCACTTGACGAACCTCGCGAACGAGCGCGACCGCGGCCGCAAGGGCATCCTCGACGCGATCGACCCGACGGAGCTCGCGTCGTACTTTTCGACCATCGCGTGGTTTTTTCGGTACAAGAGAGAGCGCACACACGCGTTTCTCGAGCAGCACAGGACACCCGCGCCGGACGAGGACGCGCTCGACTACGGCTCCGTGGGCGCGGCGTTGAGCGAGACAAACTTCATTCTCTTGATCTCGTACTTCCGCTCGCTGTTCGAGGGCAAGGACTACCACTCGTTGCACGTGGCAATGGTGTGCTTGCGCGAGATGCTCTTGATCTCCCACTCGGTCTTCAGCAAGCAGCGCACGCAGCAGGAAATCGACCTTGCGTCTGCGGACGACGTCAACGAGGACCGCGAGCTAGCCGAGGGCATCATCCGCAAGTTGTTTTCCCAAAAACAGTTCTTGGACATGTGTGTGAACATCCCGAAAACAGCCGCCCGGCACTCGCCCGAGTACCTCGCCGTGGTGGTCTCGGTCGTGCACATTCTCTTGAAGAGTTTCGAGTCCTTGGCCAACGAAGACGTGCACTTGTTCATCCGCACGAGGCGCAGAATGCGCAAGATCGACAGGACCGCGGGGCTCAACCAGGAAATGGACCGGCAGCATTTGCACTTGATCGACAAGGGCTCGGACGAGGAGGACGACGAAGACCAGATCCGCTACATCACGCAGGAGCGGAAGTTGGACCTTAAAAGCACCGAGGCCAAGTTTTTCCACCCGGACACCGTGTCCACGCATGTCGAGTTCTTGTCGAAGTACGAGGACTTGGCCCCCGACGAAATCAAGCGGGGGTTGTCGTTCTTCCACCGTCTTTTCGTGGTCCACAAGGACTACTCGGCTTTGTACAGGTTGGACTTCATGCTCTTGCTACACAAGCTCCAGGCGCACCTCCCGAGGTCTTCGAGCAACCGCCGCCATGTGGACGAGTTCATCGTGTACTACATGAAGAAACTCAAGGCGGCGTTCGACAGGTTCCCCACGGCTATCGAAATGCTATTCCCTCGCTTGGAGAACCTGGAGCTCAAGGGCTACTTGAACACCGGTGACTTGCAAGTCATTGAGAAGCTGAAGAAGAAGGCGGGCGGCGCAGGAAAGAGCAGCTATTTCGATGAGGACGCCGCGCAGCCGCGGGCCGCTCCGCTTGTTCAGTTCAACGACGAGTCGCTTTCTCTCGACGAGAAGATTGGGATCGTGAGTTACCACCTCTCCAAGAGGAAAAACACCACGGCATTCATGAAGTTCTTCTCTTCCGAATTGCTTAGAATCTCCGAGATGGATGCGGACAATAACGATACCGTGACTCTACGTCTCAATCTCGCCAACAGGCGACTTTTGATCTCGGACCCGCACCTCCGGTTGCTTCTCGAATGCATCGGTTTTGGGTTGCCGTACCTCCAGAACGATGAGACGACCCTCCATGGCCAGATCACTCCTGAAACGTTGCTAGAAGCCAAACAGTCTTTGGATAAATGGCTCGACCTTCATTCGGCGGGTGTGGGAGATATCGAGCCGTTCTTGGACCAGTTCCAGCGGACTTTCTTCACGAAGGAACAGCTCGACTTTGGTGCTGAATCGCTCGCAAATCTCCGTGAGGGGAAGTCGTTCGACGATGCGAAAGCGGCAGAACTTGAGCTCGACGAGAGACAGATCCACAAGGTGATCGGGTTGGCCAAAAGAAAGGAATACGATGACACTGTGAGCTCCAAGTTTTACGCCGACGACGATGACTTCGAAGACCCGCCTTCCGAAGATAGCTCAGGGGATGAGGGGCCTCTGAAAAACGTAAGAAGCAGGAAGCGCAATAGAAGGCAAGTGGACAGTGACGGGGAGTCATCATTGCCTGAAGATGAAGAAACCAATTCTCGTCTGACTCGGGGCCGGAAATCAAAGAAACTGGTATCTGGAGAACTCTCATCTGAAGACGAATTGGTTCGCTCAACACGCGCGTCTCGATCGGCAGAATTTGTGCATGACTCCGATGACGAGTCTGATGAAGAGCGCAATAGTGCATTTTTTGAAAAGGAAAAGAAGCTCCGTGACTTGATTTCCCTGACCGGCGGCATTGCCAGTAAAGAACAGCTCAGCTTATTCAAAGAGTCGTGGAATGCCATTCTCAAGTCTGGCGAAAACAATGACGTCACCGAAGCGGTGAAGCATGCGTCTGGCTTATTTGTTGATGATCTGGGTATCGACAGCCTGGATAGCGAGGACGCGTATCCGGAGGAATTGAACCACATCGACAATCATTTCAAAAAGGTCGCCTTCCTTCGGAAACGACGGGCACCCGTTGAAGACTCTTCTAGTGACGATTGGGATGACGAGGACACGGAACTAATCGAGGGAAGGGATTTCACCAGGCGTCTGGAGAGTGCTGATAAGAGAGAAAGGATAGAGATCGAGGCGAAGAAGAATGTAAGGGAGCAAAAGGAAAAGGAGACGCGGGTTCAGGAGGATGAAGAGCGTTTGCCCGGAAAGCGAAGGGCTGTTATTGAGGATGACGATGATGAATGATCTAGAAAAGGAGGCGGCCCATCTAAGGCCTAGCCACTCACGCAGTGAGCGTCGCCGCCAGCATTTCTCATGCTGTCCCTGACAGTCATATACGAGCTAATGACCATGACGGCGACTCCGAATATTGTACATAAGATGCAAGGAAGCGCTTTGGACCAGAGAAAACGGAGCTTTTCATCGCGCGAAGCCGTCTTTGTGTCGAAGCTATCCCAGGAAAGTCTGAGAAAACAGAGGGGCGGAATGATGTATGCCATCAACGAGGCCGACGTGGCGCCAATGAGCTCGAGAATCATCCCCAAATTGCACGTGAACAAGGAGACGGACATCGAGGAGAACACTAGCGCCGTGGTGATGATGAAGTGTTGTTTGCCGGAAAGCTCCAAATGGGCTGTGCTTCCAGACCCGTTCGGCAGGCTTTGCGCCAACACAACGTCTTTCAAAACGTCTCGCACCACAAAGATCTCGAGCGGAAACGTCGTGAGCATGTTGAGACCAAAGCAGAACCGCGCCACGTTGATCCATGCGTCGTCGCTGCGAAAGTTGTTCAAGATGTTGCCCTTGATGTTGTGGCCAAAGTTCAAGAGCCCGGGGATGCCCATGAGGAGACAAAAACACATGGAAATGCCGCAGGCCCAGTGCGTCAACGTGGCAAACTTCTTGGTGGACGCGTTTTTCATCGACTGGTAGATGAAGAGCGTGTTGTGGTGGCACACGAGCGCAAACGAGATCACGGAGATCCCCTGGAATAGGTTTTTGTTGACGTATCTTTCCAGCACTGTGAGCGGCGCCTTCAACGACGCGTCCACGTGGGGCCCGCGCACCACAGTGATGACGACGATGATCGCCATCCCCACGAGCGCAAACCCGGACGCCTTGGCCAATTTCGAGATGTCTCTGTTCAACGAGAGCGGATACGATATGCACAGCGTGAACACCACGATGATCACGTTTCTCTCGAAAAGCCATCCCACCGCGGAAGTCTCTGTGCTGGTGAGCGATTTCGGGAGCATCAGCGTGAGCACGTGCGGGATCGTGTCGCCAATGATGATGCAGAAAGCCATGCACCCGCCATACGCAAACGAGCTGATCGTGGCCAAAAGCACGAGCTTTCCGCCGCGGCCGTAGCACACGCTCACGGTGTCCTGGTACGAACGTGTGTGCGAAATCTGCGCGTTGATGACGATAAGCCGGAGCGTCCAGTCGATGAGGAAAGCTAGCACCACCATGACAAGAACCCCACCCAAAAGCCCGGCGTTTTTCATTGCTAGCGGCTGCCCGATGATGCCTGCGCCTAGAATGGAATTGGCCATGTTCATGAACGCCATGCGCATGTTCGAGGTCCCTGGCTCGGGCCCATTTTGCGCCTCTTCGTCACCGCTTAGTTCTACAAAAAGTTCATCTTCGGCCTCGGCGGGCACTATGCTGCCTATTTGGGAACCATTCCCGGGCGCACGCGGCAGCCGTCCGGTGTTTTCAGTATCGGGTTTCTGGTCTGTGCTTTCCGCAGAGCCTTCGTGGCCCTCCTCGGACAATTTCTGGTAATTGCCCCCGGGCATAGTGTGTAGAGAGGGTCCTGAAACTGGATCTCGATTTATATTATTATAAAGTGTAGATCTGGATTCATGCGTGGTGCACGGGTGTGTTATGCTGGGGCTGGGGTGCAAATCAAGGTCTTTACTCTGGTGCCATGAACGGAGGTAAAGTACGTCATTTGAAGAAAATCCTAGGAGATATATGAGTTCATAATACACTTTGTGTTTATCATCAATGTAGGTGTGCATTTTGATTTTTCACGCCTCTTGCGAGTTTTGCAAAAATTAAGGAGTCAAGAGCTTACTTTGATTTGAGGTGACTTGAGGTGGACTTACTTGAATTTTTTTTTAATATGAATTATTCTTCTCATCAAACCTTTAAAGATTGTATTTTGAAAATCAGAGCTAAGATGAACTGAATTATAAGACGTTATATCTGTCACGGATAGAGCCCTGACACCGTCACCAGTGAGACTCCGAATTGGTGAGGTAAGGAGGGCTTCGGGAGGTGAATTCTATATGCAAACCTCAGCGATGCCCTTCTCCACCCAAAAATAACATGGATTCACTTAAGGACACTAAACAAAACACTTGATCATGGCACAGGAGAAAAGAAAACCATTCAAAGGCAAGAAAATTCACAAAGATCTTCGTGACTATAAGAACCAGGAAATCAAACGGTCGTTGGTGCATCGTGCCCGGTTGAGAAAAAACTACTTTAAGCTCCTAGAAAAAGAAGGGGTTCCTGAAGGCCACGATTTTACGGAAACCGAGACCTCGCAAGATAAAAAAGACCAGAAACTTGAATCTAGAAATGATTCTGAGCACGAGAGTTCTGGGGATGGGGACGAGGCCGGGTCCAGTTCTGAAGAAGAGTCGGGCTCAGAAGACTTGCCTAATCAGGAAAGAGGGGAAGGCTCCTCATCCAGAAAACGCCACGGGGCACCCTTGCCGCCGCAGAATGATCTTCCAAAGAAACTAGAACCCGTTCCAAAACGTAAGCCATTGAACTTTGCCGAAAGAGCCAAGTTGGCACGTGAAAGAAAGGAGCAGAAACGCGAGGAAGAGCTCCGAAGAGTCCAAGAGAGGAGACAAAAAATAGAGCAGAGCCAGAGGGACCGCGAGAAAAAGAAACTTAGTTTGCAGCAGCGCACGCGGCGCGGGCAGCCTGTGATGGGCCCCAAAATCAACGATTTGTTGGACAAAATCAGAAACAATAGTTGAGCTTCTGTTGTGGCCGGTGGTGTCACGTGACTTCGGCCATTAAGGAATGTGATCAGCGGACTTTTCTTTCAGAGTAAAGGTGATGTTTTTTGTTGGTACTTTCAAATATTATTCCGTGGAGCACGACAGAAATATTTGTATTGCGTTGGTCTTTGGTCCTTGTACATTATGGGCAAAGTACTCGCGTTGTGAAGTGAGGGACTGGCTAGATCCAGTGGTGATACGAATCAGGAATCTGATGTCTCTTTTTCTTGACTCAGAAAGAAGCAGATTTCAGTTCCCCTACAGATAACGGGAACTGTCTATTTATCTGATACACAGCAGACGGCGCCGGGAGAATTGGGGGTGTATATTGGTAATTTTTATGACATGCACACCGGTACATAATAGATACATGGCCTACCTGATAGACTATGGAAAAGACTCTCATCAGTTCTTGAGTTCTTTCTCCTCATCTCATTACAGGGGCCGAATTACCATTTTTTTGAAACGGGATGTGCCACTTTTGTATGAATTGAGACATCCAGCACTTTCGCTATCTTTATTCGCTCTGTTTAGAGAGGAAGGAGAAATTACGTTGAACACTTCGCTTCATGTACAGTAAGTCTACCAAAATTTTGGAGAGCAATGGGAAGAAGCTCATAGATTCCTCTAGTTGATCCGTGACACTGTCCATACCTTCGTAACCCAAAGCACTAAGTAACCTTTCCGAGAGTGACACTCAAAGATAGGCAATCGTCGACAATATCGATTCTCAGCATTGATTTGTGGGTCTTTTTGAAACCTATCTCTCCACGCCACTTGTCCAAAGTTTTGATTGACACTATAACCTTTACATTAGTGAATGACGTCGGGCTATGAAACCCAAGCACTAGTACCCAAGACCGAAGGCTGAAACGACTCTATCTGCTCAAACTTTCTAGTTCTTTCTCATTACAGAACTAGCTAAGGCCAAGTAGTTTAAAGAAGTCGTGGAAACGGAAACGAAAAGAGATTTGATTCTATGTGCATGTCTTTTCACGAATTAACACGGCCTGAACTATTGCCCTTCCAAGATCACACTCATCCAAACCGACCATATCGAATTGAAGTGAGTGCCAACTGAAGGCTTTGAGCGCCTCGCTGTCTATCGCAGCAAACTCTAGTCGACAATCAGATTCAAGGGGGCCATGTTTAGATACACCACCTCTGAAACAAATTATCCTCTAATAATCCTCTCATCCTTTAGCCTCCTCCCTTAATTCTCTTTCTCTTCCACCACTGGTCACTCACGCGCTCATGAGGTTCCTGAAAAACATCAACACATCGTAGAGGCACAACGAAGCTAGCCGTTTCTGGTACGCGGCCCATGCGCCCAAATTAGATCGAAGGCCCCGCCACGAATACGCACTATGCGCCTTCAGGTTCTCGTCGACCTGCTCCTCGT
>JAKUBE010000333.1:0-13026 GCA_030674755.1 Metschnikowia henanensis | reverse complement strand
AAAGGATGCGACTTCCTTAGCACGCCTCGAATCGCGAGATTTGAAGCGGCTATTAGGTGAGACGTTCCCGGCGGGTCGATCACAAATTTTCTACGTTTTAACAGAGGCGTGTCCAGAGGGGTTGCTTTTGCCAGGATGGCGGCGTGGGGCGACCCGAGTTCGACACTAAGTACCTTCCTTGGGGGCTGGTTAGAGGTTCTACATAATTGAGCTGTAGTTTTTTAGTCCCTTAATCAGATGAATCAGACAATGTGTTTCTTTAAAAAAAAAAAAAAAAAAAAATTGGTTACTGGGGTAGACCGAACCACGATTCAAACATAGGTTAGAATGAAAAAGATGGTCTACCTCTCGCAGTAAGAAAGGGAAAGTTATCCGCGCTCTTTCAGTTAAACAATTGAGAAGAGTGTTGGCGCGAAGCAAGGCGGTTATAGTTGACGATACCTACGGCACTTGTGTTGTAAAGAAAGGAGCTTAGTATTTGGATAAATGAAAGATGGGTGTCATTCGATTACCGATATTTTGGTCAAAGATCTGCAGTAATTTTCATGTGCCTAATGACACAAACAAAAGGACAGATTGAAAGCTTGTCAGTGCTAGAGCACCAGCGAACGAGGATTACAAAAGAATATTGCTATGATGTGAGAACTAGAGAGCTGGAACTCACCCCTGTAAGTGCGATTGTGAAAAGAGTTCTGCTTGAAGAGCAGTGCTTGTTTTAGACTTTTGTGAAATGCTCACTGCATAATTTCGAGAATCGTATTATAGACATAGTAAATTGAGGATTTAGCCGAGAAACTTTTCTCGAAGCACGTCAAAAGTTATATTCACCTGTGACCTGTTTGAATTTGGCCAACTTGCAATTAAACTTTGCGAATAGATTGACCCACTAAATTGCATAAATGTTCACCAAAATCCCAATGCAACGAAAAAAGTCTCAACTACCGAATAAATTGAGAGCCCCCATGATAATGTAAGGATGTAGGACGTTTCTCAAAAAAAAATTAATGAAACTTCGCAGATCCAGCAAACTCCATATTTGAGTAGCTTTCGTATCCTGTTTCGCGCTCCATTTTGCAATCGCTAGATCCGGCAAACAGGTCTCGCACCCATGGCCTCTAAGATCCGGTCACATCTATCCTTATTCGACAATGAGCCAAAAAATGTTTTTCACATCACTGTAAAGTGGCAAAAATATCTAAGGACATTTTGATTTGTTACAGAAGCTTAATGCGCACGCATGGGCTACTCTGTTGGAGAGACAAGCCCTTACTCTAAAAACTGTCACGAAACACCGAGATTAGGAGCCATGGAAAAGACACAGGCTAGGAAATCTGCAAATCTTAAGCGACAGGGATTATCAGAAAAGATCTTCTGCTGCTGATTTTCCCCTTTTATCTGAAGATGCCATTATTTGTTGCGACTCTTGCTGGGTGTTTTTTAGTGTTCAAACCTCAGTGCATTGACAAAAACTACCCGCAGAAGAATAGAAATTTGCCGGAATCCTCAACTGCGCTGGATCAGTTTCGTTTTGATTTAAAACACTCACCCCTCCTGCTCTGAGTACAAATTCTCGTTTGTGCCGAAAAGTAAGCGGGCTTTTTGGTAGCCTACACAAAAAAATGGTTATAGCTAGATAACGTACCCTTTTCATGTGACAGAAAATACAATTGGTGTTCGAAAAGCCATATACCGCCTTTAGACGAGCCATTGAAAGATGAGTTGTCGGATGCGGAGTTTTGTGGCCTTCTCCTCTCACTTCGCTGAACCTGAGCATCATATCCGCTAGATCTCAGTTAAAACGAAAAAGAAAGAGAAGAAAAACAGTTTCTTTCTTCTCAAAAAATTAGGAAAAGTCACTAATGAAACACATCTAAATCCCCTTTTCGAAGAAAATTCAACTTTCAACAAGAGAGTGCCTTATCCAAATCATAGCTTATCTCCAACTGCAGAACTACATTCCGCGCGCCAGATTCCGCTAATTAGATGCGTCTGGGTGTGGGGAACAGAAGTACACACAAGCAAAGCAGGACACCACAGTGGAGGAGCCGAAAAAAAAGAAGACATAAAAAGACGCCATAAAAATTTACGTACTTGATTCTTTCCTCAACCACACACCACCTCATAGATAAGCTGGACAGTTCATTACAAATCAGTGCTTTTGTTTTGAGGTTAGGCAACAAGGCAGTCATCTGAAAATAGTTCGATCTAGCAAATCGAGATCTGTTTATCGTCAGTGGTCGGTACTACCCAGATAGTTATAGACGAGCGAAAGGGCTGTAAAAAAGTGGGAATCCGGGCGCGAGAAAGTAGCGAGAAGGAGGCCACGAATCGAGAAACAAAATCTCAAAAAAAAAAAACGAAGGGGAAAAACAAAACTCCTTTTTTTACAGCCACAAAAAGCGCCTCGCATGGATATCGAGCTCCACGATGTGGGGACGCCGTTTGTCCAGCGCGACGGCCCAAAAAACTCCGCGAACATTTCTACCGAGGATGCTGCTGAGGTATTAGATTTCGGGCGGCTCGCGCAGGTTCCAGCCACAGACACGTACACGGTCCTTTTCGAAGGAACCCTCGTATCTGTGGACCCGCTCGACTGGCGGCACAGCACGCTATTGAAAAGCCAGGTATTTGCCGGGTTCTGTAATTTTGTGTTGTTTGGGCTAGCGGACCAGACCATAGGCACGATCATCCCCGTGCTTGAGGAGTACTATCATATAAACGACTCGCATACGGGCCTCATATTTCTTGCGCTGACTGCGGGGTATTTTGTAATGGCTGTTGTCACGGAAGTGTGTCACCGGAACTTGGGAGTGCGAGGCGTGGGGATCATGGGTGCCCTCAGCATGGCGCTCTCCTACCTATTGATCTACCAACGGCCGCCCTATTTTATATTTGTATTTGCGTACTTTCTTTCCGGCATTGGGTTTGGCTCCTTGGACGCCAGTTTCAACGGGTGGATGGGCAACCTCGTCGACCTGAACCAGCTCTTGGGAATTCTCCACGGCTGCTACGGCATTGGGTGCATGATCTCGCCGCCGCTCGTGACGCGTCTTCTCGAAAAGGAAACCAATCCGTGGGCCTGGAACGACTACTACTTGGTGCTCAGCTGTTTGGCTGCCACATGTATGGTTTACTTTGCCGTGGTGTTTCGGCACGAGACACCGTCAAAATACAAGTTCATGATCATGATGAACGAGGCCCGCAAGGCCAACGAGTCCAAACTCAAGGAAGACGACGATTACTTCGAAAGCAGCGGCAGCATTGACACGTTCAGCACCGAAGCGCCTAGCCGCAGCACGCTGCATGAGCCCGAGGAGCCGTCTGCAGACCTGGTGCCGTTATCAGTGGCCCTCGGGCTGAAGTTGGTGTGGCTGTTTGCTCTCATCATGTTCATCTACGTGGGCGGCGAGGCGGCGTTTGGCACGTGGCTCGTGACGTTTCTCACCCGGATCAAGAGCCTCTCCTACAAGCAGCTGTCGTATATGGCCACGACGTTCTGGACCGGGCTCACGTTGGGCCGCATCTTCTTGGGGTTTGTCACCGCGCACTACTTCCGCAACGAGCTCAACGCCAACTGGTGCTACATTGCGCTCTCGTTACTTGGCCACTTCTTGTTTTGCCTTGTGGCACTTACGCCGTATACCCTGCTTCTATTCCCTATAGTACTTTTCCTGGGGCTCTTTGTCGGGCCGATCTTCCCGACGAACATCGTGGCGGCAATCCGCGTGTTGCCCGCCAAGTTCCACGCTAGCGGCATCGGCTTCATATGCGCGTTTGGCGGCGGCGGCGCTGCTGCTGTTCCGTTTTTGGTTGGGCTTGTTGCCGAGGCCAGCGACCTCGGGCTTCGCTTCTACCCGACAATCGTAGCATTGCTCTACTTGGCCCTTTTGGTGTTCTGGTCCGCAGTGCGCACGAGGCACATGCCCAAGGTGAAGCTAGCAGCATGAACCGGCGCCTCATAAACTTTATTATCTGATAGACGATATTCGGCACCCACTCCAGGCTGTTATAGACAAAGCGAACAGGTACCGACGCGGCCTGCCCCTACTTTGCTGTGGTATCTGTTTTCCTCCTCATCGTTTCGTTATATCGAGCCACCTTGATCTTTCCACTCTTCGGGAGTGAAGCCTTTCTGCGTGAACGCATGGATCGCCGCAATCTCTTCTTTCAAAGCGGTGTTCACCATGCGATGTCTCATCAACTTATTTTTCCCTTTGAACTTTGGCGAAACAATAACTACTGCAAACGCCTGGCCGCAGCCTCCTGACATGTCTTCGACTTGCACGAGCGGCGCTTCGAGGCGCTCGGATATGATACTTTTGAGATCCTCGGCAGTCAACAGCATTTGCAAAATATAAAGTGGACTTTACGAAGAATAGATTTTTTCGATAAGAAAATTCCGAAGGCCTGATGTCGCGGGATCGACACGATGCAGGCCGCGTTTGAAGCACGTGATTACGAGTGCCTTGACGTCTTATTGTTATCTAAACAGATCTCCTTCCGACTAAAAAATAAATCTGGGGGCCGATACAAGCTGGAATAGATAATAGATTTTTAGCAAGTTTCTCCCAATCCTCATCATTTAATTTTGTAGGCATTTATCGCTCGATTTGTAGAAAAGTTCGTGGCCCTAAATACTATTTCTCTGCAGCGTGTACTTTTGTTTGCCCGCTTCTGATCGTATTGTGATGGCTCGGCTCCGTGTAGCTGTCTTTTCTAACAAAATCAACAAAAAAATCAGGTGTCTCCTTAATTGTTTTAGCAATTTTGCTTTGGATCTCTTTTGCGGGCATAGCGTCACTTTTGGCCGACGCACCAAACTCACACTTTTTATAGAACGCCCAGACATCGTTTGGAATTAGCGCAAGGTCCTCGTGCATCTCGATCAACTGGTTCACAACTTCGATGGCAAGAAAGTGCGCGTCACTCGATTGGTTCTCCCCATTTTCGCCGCTCGCGGCCTTAGAAAATAGAATATTGGGCGCAAGCACCGTCGCCAAGTTATGGGTGTCCATCTTTGAGCCCGATTCCTCGTCGATTTCGGCAAACGACGCCACCCAGCTGAAAAAGTAAAGAAGCACTTCAAGAAGGTTTCGATGGCTCCGGGGGAGTAAGCAGTAAGATAGCTGCAACACCCGCTTGGCCTTGGCCGGGTTTTCTGTTCTCCTGGATGAGATCCACAAGTCATACAAGCTAAACGTCAACAAAGGATTGGGCAATTCTCTGAGCCATTTTTTCATGAGCGCAGCAAGTTGCACCGCAGAGTAGTTGCCATAGTTCGGAGACTTTAAAGGCGCTGCGTTGATCTGCTCAGTCAACTCACGCAAGTTCTTGATGTTTCCATTCAATCTGAATATGCCTTCAACAGAAACGTCCTTTTGTCTGAGCGCAAGGATGATATCCTCAATCAACATGGGAATTCTTAATTGCGAGGGACCGACACCTAAACTGGTATCCACGCCGTACTTCTTGGCCACGTCTTTCAATTCCAGCCCAAAGACATTCAATCTTTTCTCGCTACCGCCAAACTTGAACTTATCCCAAAAAGTGTTTGGTTTCTTTGCGTGCACGAGCGCCAAGAGTTCATCACGACTGAATTGATTGCTGATGCTCAACAAAGCCTCCACCGCAACATGGCGCAAGATCGCATGCTCCTGCTTTGTCAATTCCGAGAAATACCTGTGCTCGGGCTCCTCTCCGTGCTCGTTGGAGAAAAAGGTGGGCGCAGGCTCGTGTGGCAGCGCGTTATTGCTGCCAGACTTGATTTGCAGATTCTTCTTTTGGTATAGAGAGTTGTGATGTTTGAACGCATTAGGCCGTTGTTCTCTCGCTTGCTCTGCTGCGACAATTCTAGGAATATCATCTAGAGTCAAGGACTTCTCATTCTTCAAAAGGTCGGAAGTACGGCCCAAACTATTGCTGTTCATTTTCTGTGGAGGGTCTTCACGGATCTTGATGGGATTCGTGTGGAAGTCAAAAGTGTCGGAATCACGGCGCAGGGGCGTGAAGGATACAGAACTTGACGAGCTGCCCTTTCGGTCGATGACTTTTCTTTCCTCGGCATCGTTTGAGGTGTTGTCGGCCTTTGCTTTCGCGGCCTCAGGAGCCTCCAAAATGACAGACTTTCTGGCGTTCTGTTTGACGGAATTGCGAAGTTTCTGGCTCTCTCTCATTTGTCTTAGAGACGTGACCTCGTCAAGCGTCTTAGAGTATGTAGTCTCCGTTTCCGACGGTTCCTCAGCAATGTGTGACATGTTTGCTGTTGGCTTGAGATAGTCCACTGAGCCCGAGGCTGCGCTTTCTTTCTTGATGGCGCCCTTCGACCTCGAAAGAGCTATCTTCAATAGGTATATGAGCTGAGATAAATCAGAGACCCTGACGAACCCCAGAGTGTAGCCCATGCCCGAGACTTTATCTGACATGGCGCATTCCGAGCAAGTGATATCGTTTTTCGAACTGAGTAAGAACGACTCGATTTTGAACTCGGTCGATGGTTTGCGGTGGCATTCTGCGCACTCAAAGCATTTGTGGTGCCACCTCGATTCTCCAAACTGGATGCACGACTTCTCTATGCTCTTCGAACAAGCCCGACATGCGTCTGTGGCATTGTATGGTACGGAAAGCCTCGAGGTGAGAGAGACGTTTGCTTCATCTTCGCGAGAAGCCGCGTCAATGTCCTCGTATTTCTTCACCAGGCTCAAAAACTCGTCTAGGGCCCTTGTATCGTTGCGAAGCTTATTCAATGTGAGTGCATTGTTCAAGCCGATTCTAATCAATAGCTTGAGGTAGTGCGCGCATCCCGTAATCACGGCAAGAAGCTCGGAGGAAAGACTGCCCGATTCAGCGATCTGGTGGGACTTCCGAAGAATGGCCAAGTAGCTCATGAGCTTGCCCGAGATATTCCGTGGCTCCTTGCGGAGCGCCTGGAACTTGTCAAAGGCGTCCGCAGAGTACACCTCATCCATGAAGGCCCGTTTGGAGTCACTCACCGAGACGTTATCCGGCTTGAAGTCCACGCACATGTTCTGGACATAGTCCAAAGCGCGAAACAACACCTCCAAGAATAGCACCAACTTCCCCGTGGTCAGGAGACCAGTCAGGCGCTTGCCCGAACACGCCGAGAGGAGCATTTCCGAGATGCACGAGGCCGAGGCCTCCTCGAACCCAGAGAGCACGACCCAGCAGTTCATCACTGCGGCTTCGATTTTCAGCTCGAACGCCACGAGGTCTTGTGCAGTGAGAGTGGCATCGGCTGCCCCGAGGTTCTCCGGTAGCCCCACGGACTCCATGGTGACGCTCACGTTCCAGAACTTGTACACCATGTAGCATTCCGGATGCCACTGCTGGACCTTGCCGCTCTTGAAAAGCTCGACAAACTGCTTGACGATCGACGAGTGGCAGCCCTCGCACTTCGTGGCAAAGAGCCGCGAGTAGTGGAAGTGGCAGTACACGCTGTTCTCGTGCTCGTAGTAGCTCTCGTCGGACTCAAAGACCTTGCCACACGCGTGGCACTTGAAGTGCTCCAAATGGTACTTGTTGCCTAGCGCCGTGATGTAGGGCCCGCGCAACGCGCTGTCGCACGTGTGGCAGATGAGGCCCAACTTCTTGAAGTAGTCGTACTCGCAAAGCGGCACTTGGATTGTGGTGTCGTCGCTGTTTTTGACCTCGTGCGGGAAGAACTTCGCCAGGCAGAGCTCTCCACACGCGTGGCATTTGAAGCAGTGGATGTGGTAGGCATTGCTGAGCGCACGCACAAACTGGCCGCTGATCACCTCGCCGCACAGATTGCACGTTTTCCTCTTTTTCCCCGACGGCCGCCGTTGTTTCTGGACCCGCTGCTGAGAGTGTTTTTGAGAAAGCTGTGAAGGGTGTTGTTGCGGGTGATGTTGCAGGTGATGTTGCGGGTCTTCGTGAGATTGTGGTGCATGTTGCTGATGACTATGCTGAGCGATCTGCATCTCCGTATCTTGTTCATGACCGTTTTTGAGAGGGGGCTCTTTTTTCAAAAAGGGCTCTTTTGCTGGGGCCCCGGAAACACCCAGATTGCCCAGCTCCTGGCTCTGGGCCACGGTGACTGCCCGCAGCAGATGTTGAGACACAAGAGGAGGAGGCACTGAAAGCGCGCTATTTGCACCGTCTGACTTAGAGGCCGCCAATTCCGGACGCCCCTTTTTCGAGAGCTGGCCCCAGGACCCCTGCCGCAGGTGAACGGGCGGGGTCTGCGAAAGGGGCACTTTTTGGGACGTGGGTTGAAAAGAAGACCCCTTTTGGCCCGGGGTCTGCGAAAACGACCCCTTTTGGGCCGGTGTTTGAGAAAAGGCCCCTAGTTGCGGCGGCGGCGTTTGCGGCGGGAGCGTGTTTTGCAGAGCACTCATCGAATGCGAGTGGCTGCGAGAGTCCGGAACACCCCTAACCTGGAGATCGGTCTGGGAACGTGAAAACGCATTAAGTTTTTCTGCCAGCGCCAACAGCGACAGCAGGTTCGCGGACGCAAACGGTTTGGGCGGCGGCCGCTGCTGCAGATTTAGCAGCGGATTGAGCAGCAGATTGAGCAGTGTTTTCAGCACGTGCGCTGATTTCGAAACAGACGCTTTCCTTGGCATTGTGTGGGCCGTGAACGCCGAGCCCGGGGCCACAAACGGCGACGGCTGGGTTGGGTGATTTTGCTGTTTTGTCTGGTTCTGCTGTTTTGTCTGATTTTGCTGATTCTGTTGATTTTGCTGATTCTGTTGATTTTGCCGATTTATCTGGTTTCCCCCTTTCCCCTCCTTTTCAAGCACAAACACCCGCTCGAACTCCCCGTCCCGCAGCGGCTGGAGCATGTCCGGAATCTGCAACGTTGCATCCGGCGAAACGGCGATCGTATGTCTGTTATTCAGGCTCAGCAGCGAGCGCAGGCTGCCGCTCGGAGAAGCGGGGAGCGGCGGGATAAGCCGGGTCCAGTTTGTGGCGCCCTGTTTGTTTTGGCTTCCGTTTTGCTTGCCGCCCGGGCTCGCCTGGTCATGGCTCTGGCTGCGAGCGTGGATTTTGAACAGAGGCGAGAGTTTTGGCGAGCCCTGGCTGCGGAAATCAAAGGGCAGATTGGGGTTGGCGGCTGTAGGAAGGTCCGGGCGGGGGTCACGTGTGTGTGCCTGGTTTTGCCCCTGGTTTTGCTGCTTTTGTGTCTGGTGTTGTGCCAGATTCGATGCCCTGAAAGGCGACGAATTGAATGCCCTGAAAAACCGCTTGGGGCTGGTCAGCGGCGCTTTAAAATGCGCCGGCGGTTGCTGCTGGTCCAGCATTATTGGGGAGAGCCGGAAATCTCGTCGTTTTTATAGAAAAAAACGGGAGTTTTGGGCGGTGGAAGGAGTGACTAGAAGTTGGAATTCGGGCGTTCACAGCAGTATGGTGGAAAACTGCGGCAGCGGCCCCCCTCAAAATAAGTTGTTTGGCCCAGGCAAGGTGTGTGTGGAGCCCAGCGGAAACGGCGTCGTGCAGTACAATGACGAGGCCGGCCCAAACTATGTGTTTTTGTGTTTTTTATATACGGTTGAAGGCAGAGGAGAAACCGTGGGCGTTTTTTTGTTTGGCTTTTGTTTGGCTTTTGCGCTCTGCTTCGCGGTGTTTCGGGGTTTGGGGTTTCGCGGTGTTTCTCAGCCAGAAGCTGTGTGCCGTAACTAGATCTGCTGAGCGAGCCCTGAGGCTTGCGCAGGACGGCTTCGGGCTGAGTTTAAAGTTGGAAGTAAAAGAGAGAAAAGGGGAAGGGGAAAAAGAGAAAGATGAAATTTTATAGGGGATAGAATGTGGTGGAGAAGTCCAGCTTGATGTGTTGAGTCTGAGAGGGACTCGGGCTGCTGAGTTTTTGTCTGTCTGTATGTCTCTCTCTTTCTCCCGCGCTCTCGCTCGCTCGCTCGCTTTTTTTTTTTTTTTTTTTTTTGGCTTGGTACGGCTTTCGATGTTTCAGGAAGTTTCGTCTCTAATTCCCTCAGTTCCCTCTTCTGGCCACTCGCGCAATGTAGAGCGCACTATATTACGACGAACCCTTAAAATCAAGTACCTCCCGTTGAAGCGTGGCCATGTCAGAGAAAAATCAGTAAGGGCATTAAAAGCGAAGTCATGCATGTTCCTGGGCTGCCAGCTAGCTTTGTTTTTTTTTGAAAGAGTAGAAATGAATCTGGGCGGGTTCTATTGTATCTTTATCAGCGCAAGATTTGCTCGGTATGTAGAATTTCACTTTAGTCGAACCAGGGCCACGTGACACATGTGATCAAGACTGTCCCTGGCAGACTAAAAATTAGGAAACCTTTTATTTTGTGACACAATAGATTCGATCTCGTTTTTGAAAATCAGACTGATGCTCATAGAGCTTCTCTCCTCATGGGCCCGATGATTAGGCTCATGCCTCGCCTTGAAAGTGCTGCAAAATTGCGCGTGCGGCGCAATGACTAGGTTTTCATTGTGCTCATCTTTTATGACAAATACGGACTCGAATCTAGAATCGGCGAGTTATACCGTGGCCAAAAATTCGTATTCGTTTTCAAATCAATCGTAGAAAAAGGGTGCCATGTCCGAAAAACGTCAAATCATGGTCTTTTTCAGCGTGGCTAAAACACAGTGCATGTACTAAACACACGCATCGCTAGATCTCAACATGAATCTGCAACCGTGTCTCGCGTGCAGCCGTTCTATATACGTCTCTTGACTCATAGAAAGCTCTGAAAGAAGTCTTATTTCATACATCAACTTTTGAATCCCACAGATGAACGTGAATAAAACGTCGTGCATTTGCTGCTTGTACAATTTTTTGATAGCAGTGACAAATCAGATTTTCTAGGGCTGCAGATTTCTTAAGCCTTGTAGAGTCGGCCATATAAGTGGAACTGTATTCCTACTTAGGATTGTACGATCGATTGCCTGGACGCGGCACCCGCCAGCCCAACTAAAACAATGACTGAGCTCGGGCTTATCCGAAGGCTAATCAAAAAATATTGTTATCATAGTAAGCACCCGATGAGCCAGGTTTCTTTGTATCACCTCGACGGCCTATGCTCTAGCTTTATTAAAAAGTAATACTACATTCGCGTTGAAGTCTTGGGCTTGCCCCCTTTGCAGTGTTACTCAACCAATAAAATGTACACTTTTGTATGATCTTTTTGTAGAATCATGTAAGACAGGTTGGACCTTAGGCTAACGAGACAGAAAGTCGCTCAAACGATGGTCGATGAAGTTTGAAATGTGATAACACAGAGGCCTGACTTTTTCCAATCTCATGATTCTCTACAAACGTAGAATAGAGGTGTGATTTGCTTCGCCTATGATACTATGCTTTGCAAGAGTCCGGAAAGTCAGAATGCACCCAGTGTTTCAATATTCAGGCTCAACTTTTACCGCGCTTAATTGAAGTGAAAATTACGCTCGCTCTTGAAGCTAAACTAATTGGCTGATGTAGAATGACTTTTTTTATGTGAGAATCTCTGACCAAATCTCGTTTCTTCGGCTGATGATCCCGGAACTTGTAGATGCCTCCGGAACTCAGTAAGCTTCTTGTATACCGACCTTTTAAATATCCATACAGCATGAAGTCCAATTGTGGGATTCTTGTGAGAAAAAGATTACACCTGCTCGTATATCACGTGATGAGATAGTAGCCGGGGTTCCTGGTCATCTGTTCATCACGTGATTCGTTGTGGCGTGCTCTTGGTTCCGAGATTATTCCGAATGAGAAAAAAAAAATACAGGCCACTTCCATTTCATCGCATGCTGATGGAGTGATAAAAATAAAGATCCGATTTCCGCCACGCGCCTGGCGTAGCCTTTGTTTTTCCGAAAGTTGCTGGGCTTTTCCTCGGACAAATACCACCGCGACTGAAAAGGTCGCGCCATTTGCCGGATGCTCTTACGATCCAAGGCGACCACAAACCCTTTTAAGGTCAAACAATTCTCGGGACCTCCCCAAAGTGTCTTTGGAATTCCGAATTGAAAGCATCAAAATAGAGATATCTTGTTTTCCAAAATCTCAGGTGCCCCTCGAACTTTCAAAAGCCTGCAGAAAGTCCATTTCAGCCAGGGTCCCGCTAAGCGAATACCCACAATTCTGCATGCCCTAAAATAGCGCGCCGCGTGAAACTTGACTCGTCACCTGATTGCAAGTCGACAGGCTCGGGCAAAATCGGAGCACGGCGAAATCCGGCGATGGGGCTTATCTTGGCCAAGCGGCTGTATAAATACAATGGCAGCTGCCGGCACTGCAAAACTAGGCTTCTATATCCACTCTCAGCCTTTCTCACTTCACACTAGCTCAGACTATTTCGCGACTAGCTGCACACATCTCAATGATCCTTCCTCTTGCTCGATTGCACGCCATGGCCCACCTTCCTCCTATCAACCCCACGTATTCCAAAATGCTTTTGAGCGTAGCGGGATACATGGGTGCCAGTTTGCTGGTGGCAGCATTGGCAGACAAAAAGAACTTCGCACACATTTTCAAGCAACTCGGCCAGTGACGAACGGGATGCCTGGCCCTCTTAATAGACGCCCTAGACGGGCAAGCCCCGAAGCAGGTGACTTCGGGATTTTTATAGTTTAATTCGCATACGGTTTGCATTCACTCATGTAGATGCTGGACTTCCCGGAGCCCCTGTCCGGGCACGTGCCTGTAGTGCCTCCTAGTCTTTCCGTAGAGCATCTGGCGGCTCAGCTTCCACACCTGGAGCAAGATTTCTTTTCGCGGTAAGAAATTGGGGAAGATTACCTGGACGCCATTACCTTCTGCGCCGTTGTCCCGCGTCAACACGCACATGTAGTAGATCACCTGCCCGTAGCCATGGAACCCCTCGTGTATGACAATATCTATGATCTCGGAGATGGGCAAGAACTTGCCGTTCCGGCCGATGTTGAGGAACTTCCACTTCGACTTGCTGCTGATCTGCACGCCCATATCCTGCATCACCATGAGGGTGTCTGACGCTTCTCCGAGCGAAAGGAGAAGCACAATGCCCACGACGGCGGCGATCTGCGGGAGTAAGGACACGTTGCTTTTTAGGAGCG
>JAKUBE010000332.1:0-13099 GCA_030674755.1 Metschnikowia henanensis | reverse complement strand
CAGGAAAAAACTATACATAGCTATAAAAAACCTGCAACACGTCTAGATAATGCATAGAGTGATGAGAGCCCCGACTTTCCCAAGCCCTAAGCTCTCCTCTCCGCATTACCCATTTTCGTAGATACCGTTAACTACAAACCGCCTTACTTGAAAAAAAAACCTGAGATGCTTGCGTTTTGGAATGAAACATCATATTTTAGGACGTCGCGGCAAGAGTACCAGCTCCCACCAGAAAGTAGAGGCCGCACGTGTTACACTTACGTGGTGGGCATTCAATCCGACCCGTTTTGCCTGGTTCTAGGCATTCACACAACAGCCGTGCTGGGCATACCTACCTAAATTGCAAGGAATTGTTGATCACTGCGAAACAATCGTTTTACAGATGCTCTTGTGGCGCAGTGGTTAGCGCTTCGTGCTTATAGCCGTTCAACGACGATTGGTTATACCAAAGTCACGGTCGTGTGAGGAACGCGACGGTCGTGGGTTCAAACCCCTCCTGGAGCATTTGTGTTTTTTTATAGACTCTCCTCTTTTTTCTTTTGACCTATAGAGTCTGTAGCGAGAACTCCACCATAGTCAAGTCTGGTGTAGGACATAGAGAAGTGCTGCCGTTTTTCTAAAGACAGAAAAACAGGCTCACATGAGAAAGTGCATGTGCGAATGGGCTCTTCATGCTTTGTTACTTAGGTCAGGCAATGCTGTTTACTGGCACCATGAAATCCAGAAGATCATACATACATGTAGAATGAACGGTTAAGTTGTCAAATCTAAGAAGAATCAATTTCCTTTGCCGGAGGAGACTTGTTCTGTAAAGACGAGATGTATTTAGTAGTGCGCGCCTGCACACAAGCGGTATCTTGCGGCATCGACCTCTTCTCGGGAATTTTGATTATTCTCCATACGTCAAATCCTAAACCCTCCTTAGCAAAAAACGCAAAATGGCATCGACGATTAGGTTTTTTATGGAGCAGTCTGTTCCAGAGTTGGAAGACCTTGAGAAAAAAGGTCTTTTCGACAAAAAGGAAATCACCATGATAATGAGAAGAAGAACGGACTTCGAGCATCGCATCCTGGGCCGTGGGTCGCAGCCCAGAGATTTTTTAAAGTACAGCGAATTTGAAATCAACTTGGAAAAACTTCGGATCAAGCGGTTCGATAGACTCCACAAGGCCGACATGGTGGATGCAAAGCCCTCCATTTCTGACTGGGCCGGGTTTCGTAAAATTGTCTTCGTTTTCGACAGAGCTGTGAGACGGTTTCCAGCCAACCTCGAGCTCTGGCAGAAATTTCTCCAGTTTGTCAAAGAAAAGGACGCCATCAAAATCGTCTATCGTGTATACGCCAAGCTTTTGCTGTTACAGCCGAGAAACGTTGACGCGTGGCTTTCGGCAGCCAAATACGAGTTCGAGACGAACGCCAATGCAAAAGGAGCTCGAGACTTATACCAAAGAGCATTGAGACTCAATCCTGAAAGCAGTAAGCTCTGGCTCAGTTACGCACAGTTCGAGTTGGCGTACGTTTCCAAGTTGCTTGCGCGGCGGAAAGTCATGGGTTTGTTGACCGAAAAGCAGCAAGAGGAAGACTTGCAAACGCAGGCTTCAGACTACCAAACACGCTTGGAAAAAATGCCCGCCGAAAGCGGAGACGCTGCGGCAGCCAATCAGGATATCATTGCTCTTGACGATGATGACGAGGGCGAAATGAAAGCGCAATTGGCGCTGTTGCCTGAGGCGGATATGAACGTTTTGGGTAACCCGGACCTGAACCCGGTTCTCAAGGGTGACATTGCACTTACGATCTTCGATCTGAGTGTGCCGGAACTTCTCAAGAACGTGGCTCGAGACTCCAGGGAGAACCGAGTGTTTGAGCTTGCGGAAAGCTACCTTGACCTTTTCGATAAGTTCGAGAACTTGAACCGGGACTACTTGAACTATCACATTGTGTCCTACTTGCAAAACAGCTACGGCTCGAATCCACGCACCGTGATGCTCGACATCACGCTCCCGCTCCGGAACGTGAAGGTTTCCGACGGCAATTTCGCCGAGGCGCTCCAGCTTTCGGTGAACAAGTACATGGCATACAAGCTGAAGACGCGCAGTGCCACGGAGAAACAGCGCTTGGCCGGGGAGTACGTGGCCTTTTTGAACGACAGGTACGTCAACTCAAAGGAGGAGAAGTCCGACCGCACGGCGCAGCTTCTAAAGGCGATCATCCAGAAGTGCCAGTAGTCAATCTAGTCCTGCTTTGCGAGGCCCGCCTCTCGGTCTGAGAGCGGGTGGTAGCCTCGGTTCTTCTTGAGCCTGAAGGAGACAAACCCTGATACCACTGCGGACACGAGCGCCACCAGCACCAACGAAAACATATATTGCATGTAAGAAACCGGAACGGAGTACATGGGCAACTTGTAGAACCCGTCTGTAAACGGCAACTCCGCGGTCCCCTGCGACCCAGAGGGCTTGATCGAGTCGAACCAACGAATGGCCAACTCAAGCGTCAAAGACTCGCCAATGGTCAAGCGTGTGGCATTAGTGCCTGCAGACCAAGCCACGGCGTTGACGACCGTCTGCTGTTCTGACTTCTTCAGCGCAGGGCGCGTGATGGCCACGTTCATTCTAGAGTCGATGTCCAAGTGTGAGGTGTGCACTTCTCCCCTGAAGTTGAACGTCAAGGGAATAAAGGCGCCGCCCAGCTCCAAGTAGTTTGCCTCGGAGCTCACGGGGATCCGGCAGCTGAACGGCGCGTCTTCGTGCACGTACAATTGGAACAAATGGTAAAGCTCGTCGCTGAAGTTGATGGTACAGTTCACGTCCTCCGAAACACCGTACCTGAAGGTGAGCGGCTTGCCGGTCTCTTTGCACGTGGGGAAAGCCTTGTAGATAATGCGGTCGTTGGAATCGAAGTTGTGCTCGCCGTTGTCGATGTTTCTGGAAATACAGTCGATCAACACCTCCTGGCCTAGCGCGTACGGCTGGATCGTGGGGATCTCGCCTTTTCGCGTGAGGGGAAAAAACTGTGCGGTGCTGCCCGCAAAAGCAATTGGCGGTATCGAAAGAAAAAGGGGGACTAGCTTGCAAAGTTGCATGTTTTTGTGGGGCTATGTGTGTGTATGTGAGAGCTGCTCGGCGGTAAGTAGCTCTCGTGAAGCTCTTCAGAAAATGGGTCAATCTTCCAGGTGAAGCTTGGATTGAGTTTGGTTTTGGCGTTTTTCGGGCTGGGAATAATCCTCGTGTACTCTTGAGTCGATTTCAAACAGGTGTTGTGGAAAATTCTGCCGTTTCAGTGACGTCTCTCGTATGCGTTGATTGATCTGCTGAGCACTTATTCAAGAGCGCATGTGCGGCCACCGTCTAGCGCACGTGACCATTCGCGCGGCCCTTATTTTTAAATGGTGACGCGCGTCCATTTAGTTGCAACGGTTGCAACCTTTGAAAAGCTGGCAATGGGTGCGATAAAGGTGGGCGCTGGATGCAGATTGAAGTTTGAAATGGGGTCGTCTCCCTCAAATTGCTAGTTACTCTTTACTTTCGACGTGAGCAAATTTAGGTTTTACGTGAAATTTATCATTTCTCGCTTTTGGAATGACCAGAAATTCGTTCATGTGACGATCTCTATATTCTTGGTAGTCGCGATCGCAGCTTTCAGCTCGCGTCAGCGCAGTGCATCACCAATTTCAATAGAAGTTCTGAGTTGAACTTGCGTTGAATCCACTTCGTGTACTTTCTGATTCTTGCTTCGAGTCTTACAAAACTTCATACTGAATTGTCACTCTTATAGCGCTTTTGTTATCACGACCACCCTGCCTTCGTATTTATTGACTGTGATAAAAGTCAGATATCACTGTGGGAAGCACCACAACTCAGTCTGTTAATGTTGTTCCACGGGATCCAAAACAAGTGTGGAAACCTTTGATGAATTCAGGTTTAGACCCAAAAAGAGCACTCTCGCGTTAGCGTATCACGCTATTGTTTCCCAAAGACACGACTAGCCTATACCGAGGAACACCAAACCGGAAGCCTTGAAAACCGAGACAAAAGTAGCCAAACGTCGTTTTCTATTATTGCTCCGAGACATATCACCACCGATGTCCGCAGCTCACTCATCCTTGTGAGCACCAGCCCATGTGTACGAAGAACTCGTAGATTTTGGACGCCTTGTTCACATCGATCTTGAGAAACTGCCTCGCGTCTTTTTTCTTGAGCACACCGTTGTTCTTTATGGCTTCCTTCATTAGTTGCGCCTTGATGGCGAAGTAAGGCTTGGGGAAGATGCGGAGCGCAGAACATAGCTGCTTCTCCTCTGCCGTAAGCAACTCGTAATCCGTGGCGTGTGTAAGATCGAGAGGAGCCCTCAAATTGCTAAAATTCACCTTTGGTTTGAAGGGCGGCTGTGGCGTGCTCAGTTTGCGCACGCCATTGGATGCCACCAGCAGAGTAGCAGTACGTGCCGAAAGTCCCGAGCCATTTCCCATGCGCTGATAGTGAGCCAGGCGGATCAACTTATCCTTTTCGAACTTATTGCCGTCCTCGAGCGTGGTGATCCCGTTGCGGCGCCACGTTTGCAATTGATGGATCCGCATCCGGCACCTCAACTCGGTGAGAAGATCAGTGGAAAACTCTTCGAAGTCCTGGGGGGTCATGATGCGGATGAACGCGTTGATCTTTTTGACAAACTCCTTCTCCTCTTTCGACTTGCGCTTGTCGTTCGAGATGTTCTTTCTGTACTCGAGCAAGCCGTTGGCTATCAACACGCGTTTGCGTTCTGCACGCGTGGTGAGCCTAGAGTTGTAGATATCCAAGATGGTCAACTTCAACTCGATGTCGCCTGCGGAATCGTCGGGGTCGAAAATCATGTCTTTTATCGGCACCTCGGCCTCGTTTTCTGCCTCGTGGTCAAATTCTAGCCGCCCTGGCATGTATCCTTGCACCTCATGGCAAAGTGGAGTGGAGACCGCTGGTTTGAGTTTGGGTGGCGGCAAAGGTAAAGACTTCCGTTCCTCCAACCGAGCTTTTCTCTTTTGCAAGAACTCAGCCGCAGATATCAGCGAAAAATCCTTCGTCATTTCCGGTAGCGGGTACTCTTTGGAGTCCAAGTAGATCTTTGTATAGTGCGCGGCGACCTCGTCTTTAAACCTATGGCCAATGTGGTCGGCGACATCCTGCCAATTGCCTAGACCAAAGATTTCGCATCCTTGGATGAGGTGCAACTCCTCGTCGGCGCCCCAGTCCTCATCAAAAATCGGATACGTGTTTTGCTCGATGATCTGATAATCGTGCCATGGCTTATGGTCTAGCGTGGTGGAGCCCGATGCGAAACACGGGACACATAGGTCATAGTCTGTGCAAATAGCACATTTTATTCGTATCCGGTTGGTGCAGTCGGACGAGCATACGTCACAGTGATAGAGCTTGCCTTTTTCCATTTGCGTGGTGTTATTTATTGTTGGTCAGACCAAGTAGCTTATTGACCTAGCCCGGTCAATAGATCGCACCGGTCACGTGCGCGCCGCTTACTAGCGATCAAATCGATCAGTGGCGGAAAGACGATGCAGGTCAATAGAATGAGGGATTGCAAGCAAGGTAAGTAATAATACATGTATTCATATTTGTTTCATTCTAGCCTGGATCCCAGTTCTACATTCCGGTTCGTTTGTTCTTTCTTTTATTGTGTCTCGCCTTTAGTTTCGAATCCTTGTGCGATGAATCAAGTCTTGGAGAGAAAGCGTCGATTGGCCGCGAGCCGCGATCGCCAATTATCATTTCATCCATTTAGCTCATTCGCCATTATAATTTGTGGACAAGGTAGCTCAAAGGAAATATTCTATTTCAGTACAACAAGTTCAATAATCAGGAACTATGGACATTTGCCTTTGATATAAAGCTGTAGACCTCAAAGCCGTTAAGTTCCAAATACTCAGTTAAAACGCACAGTAAGAGGAAGCAGTGCGGCACAAATCTTCACTTTTTCTTCTTTGAAGATATTTGTTATATCTCTTGGGATATCCAAAGCAACTTTCGAGCTTTTTCAGAATTGCAGACAGATTTTTGATGACGATTTTCACGAGCCTACCCGAGTTTATTAACGAGCCTGCTGCGAAATGTACCCCGCGAAATGAACAATAAGCAAGTTTTCAAGGTCCTACTTTAAGTCAGGGAATTTTTGGCGGCCAACTTTATCAGTGGATTACATTGAGAGTTGCATTTTGGATTTGTTTCGAAGAACAACAAAACGACCAGATCCCTCTGGGTGCCTTCCCACCAATATTAGTCAAACACCTTCGAGTTGGGTGGACACAAGTTATGAAACGTGCAAAAACACTTCAATTGCTGTTTTCAAGTCCTCACAAAGAGGCAATAAGATGGTGTTAGTTCGAAGGCGAAATTTCAATTATGAAAATGAACGTTGAACGAGCTTGGGTGATCAGCTCGGTAAGTCGCATGTGGCGCTCTCCCCTTGACAGCTAGATTGACAATCGACGAAATACAAGCAGTGCAGATCATAAATTTGTATTAACCGACTTTCACAATACAACCGCAATACTTTGCTTTTGATTTCGGGCAATTTGTCCTCTTAGGGCCCTCATAGACCTCAACTCAAAGCCATTCCCTGTCTTCAAGGCTGCAAAACGCCCCTCGGTAGATGCAGCACGTAAATTGGCCACGTAATCGTGAGTCCTACATACTGAGTTATAGCCAATCGTCATATAAAATTCAATAATTTCGAAAATGATTTTGTTTCAATCAGTTAAAGCCCAATTTGCTCATGTTTTTTCTTCCAAACATCATATGCTGGCTAATCATATTTTACTGGACCCACAACTCAGATCGCGCACCCAATATCTCCTTGCCTCCACAATGTCATTGCAAAAAACCAAGTCACGAATGGTCACGTGCGCTGCACGCGCCGAAATTCCTGCACTGGCCTCCAAAAAAAATCTTTCGCCCTACTCTTTCGCATATCAGATTCAGAACCTTTCCTGAAAACTTCTCCTTAACGAACATCGGAAAACATCAAAAATGGTATGTAGCACCACAAGCGAAACCAAGCACGGCATGAGAGCCTGATCCTAGAAGAAAGAACTGAATATATATTTAAGGATAGCTGGGCGATATGCCACGTTATGTCCCCGTCAACAACTGCCCTAAACTTCAAATGCCCATATCACTTTATTTGCCATACATGCTGAACCCTTCATCAAAGCTTTGAGAAACACACAAAGGCGTTAGATCGAAAATCTGGATGTATCTAGATACCACGCAAATTACTTTCCAGTGAAATTGGATCCTACGCAATGAACGACCATACCTTATTTTGAAGCTCTGCGCCATTCTCATCCATCAGCAACTCTAGATGCGCCCCTCCTCATATCACGCATGCTTGTGCTTAAAGCATTTCAGAAATCACCGTACAAAATACTAACTTCATTTCAGGGTCGTGTTAGAACTAAGACTGTCAAGAGAGCCTCCAAGGTTTTGATTGAAAGATTCTACCCAAAGTTGACTTTGGACTTTGAGACCAACAAGAGATTGACCTCTGAGATCGCCGAGATCCAGTCCAAGAGACTCAGAAACAAGATCGCCGGTTACACCACCCACTTGATGAAGAGAATCCAAAAGGGTCCAGTCCGTGGTATCTCTTTCAAGTTGCAAGAGGAGGAGCGTGAGAGAAAGGACCAGTACGTCCCAGAGGTCTCCGCTTTGGACTTGTCCCACACTAACGGCCAATTGGAGGTTGACGCCGAGACCGCCGACTTGGTCAAGACTTTGGGTTTCAAGATCCCATTGCAAACCGTTGCCATTTCTTCTCAAAGAGGTCCAAGAAGATTTGCTAAGAGAAACTAAGCATCTTTTCATAGTAATGTAATGTATATCGCCGATTAATACAATCGTTCAGTCAAGAAGGGAAGACGTGATAGCCATTCAGAGGAATTGTAGGTAGCGTGCTGATATTGAACAAGAATCGTTAGCACTCAAATCCATTGGACTCAAATTAGTTCATATGAAATTCCTAAAATCCAAGACATACTTTGATAAGTGATAATCGCCAACTTCCCCAGAAGATCCAATTTCTCGTTGCTTGACAGTTATCTCTCACCCAATGCTTAAGAAATTGATGCTCACATCCTGAATACGCATTGTCTCCTTTGCTCAGGCCCCACTACATAGTCAATTGTTGAGTTAAAACTTACGGCTAACACGTCTTTTATCTGACCTGAGCTACTACAACAATTAGACTCAACGCTCTATAAAAGCTAAGCAAACATCAGTATAACCATGTATGACATGGCCCCGTATGGAAGGTGTACTGGTGTCCCACAACCAATGGGGGCACCGCGTTTACGGTTTACGCAACACTAAGAAAGAAAAAAAGAGCGTGTATCTACTAGCTCGAGCTTCACTTTAGCCTTCAAACCGGCGTCTTGTATCTTCATAAGCTCACACTTCCAGGCCATCTTCCTTCTATTACACATAATACTCCACATTTTACATCGATGTTTCGCTACGTTCCGAGAAAATTCACCTCGGTGGGCCCTATGGCCTCCCTCATGAGGCAGGCGGTTAGAAACAGCAGCATAATCTCCGTGCACAGAGACATCAAGGAAGACAACCAGCAGCTTCCTTTTGAGTTCACTGCGGAGAACTTGACACGCGCCAAGGAAATCATTGCCAAGTATCCGCCTCAATACAAAAAAGGCGCGTGTATGCCTCTTTTGGACTTAGGCCAGCGTCAGTTGGGCTTTACTTCGATTTCTGTGATGAACTACGTCGCCAAGATGTTGGACATGCCCCCCATGAGAGTTTACGAGGTGGCTACATTCTACACCATGTACATGAGACAACCTATGGGCAAGTACAATATCCAGGTATGCACCACCACGCCATGCCAGTTGTGTGGCTCCGACGACGTCATGAAAGCAATCACAGACCACTTGAAAATCAAGCCTGGCCAGACCACACCCGACAAGATGTTCACTTTGCAAGAAGTGGAGTGTTTGGGCGCATGCGTGAATGCACCAATGATTGCCATTGATGATGATTACCACGAGGACTTGACCGCTGAGAAGACCGTTGAGCTCTTGAAGACTTTGCAAGCGGGCAAGCCTTTGGAGAAAAAAGGCCCTGTTTCCGGAAGAGAGACATGCGAGCCTTTCAGCGGCAGAAAAGTGCTTCTCAGCGACGAGCCCACGGATATCCGTAAGTTCACCAGAGCAGACTTATAGATGAGTCTTATGGTCATTAGTGGAGATCGGAAGGTCTCCAAAAGCGCATAGACATCCTTGTATATTAATTATTTTGTGGTAACATAGTTGTTGAAGTGAGATCGTGCATCATCCTCAGTGGATACATTAAGACTTGGCGAGACGGCTTTAAACAATTGTCACAGCAAAGCTTCTTCATTTGTAGCTCATATCGAGAAATCTATATTGATATTCTGTAATCCATAAAATTCGACCGTCAGACCAGAGATTTGGGGCTAGAATCTTTAGTTTCAAAGAGCTACCGACTCTTGCTCGCGTTCCGTGGGTCTTGTAATGAAGTCCTCTTGCCTCGAGATCTGAAGAAGTGACAATCCTGACGTTCGTTGCGATAGAATCCGAATTCTTGGCAACACAAACTGACAAAAACACTCACTTTCTCCGTGCTTTCATAACTAAGCCTACCGGGTGAAAAATCAATGCGCTAGACTCCACTCCCAAATTAGGTGCGGCGATAGTTTCTCCGATCTCTCACAATCAAATCCAGTCGAAGCAGTGACATGACCAGATCCACGAAGCAGGTACAATTACAAAACCTGAAAAATTGAAACACCGTCTGATTTCGGCTATACTCGCATTTTCACAAATCAATCCCGCAATTGATATCAACTCCGGAGTATATAAGCGGAACAATGCACATATTGTGGACCTACATATTCTGGAAAATGAGATGGCTCAAGTCACGTGCGATAACATTTGATCCCGTGCTTTCGTGCGATCGCAGTGACTCGCCCAGGCACACGATAGCCCGTCCGGCACGCTGAGAAATACTCAATTTGACATTTCATTCTCTCATCGGATTTCTTGGTTTCGTGTTTTGCGCTATAAACTGAAAGGCTTTGGAGACATAAATCGAGACTTCCTATTCTTGTCATTAATAAAATATATCTCAAGGCACGCAAAAACCTGCGCATCTTCACACCATGTCCTCTAAATCTTACAAGATAGAGACCGAGTTGGTGTTTTCCAAGTCCACGGACCAGCACAATGCCAGTGTTCCTCCCTTATACCAATCGGCTACTTTCAAGCAGGAGTCCTTGCTGAATATGGGAGAGTACGATTATACCCGTTCGGGCAACCCCACGCGGACGTTTCTCCAGAACAAAATGGCTGCCATCATGAAGGCCACCCAAACGTTTGCCGTCACTTCTGGAATGGGCTGTCTTGATGTGATTTTGCGGTTGCTCCAGCCAGGCGACGAGGTGATTGCGGGAGACGATTTGTATGGCGGCACGCATAGATTGCTCACGTACTTGAACAGCAAGGGCGACCTCAAGGTGCACCATTATGACACCACCAACACCGAGCTCATCAAGAGCAAGATCACGAAAAACATCAAGATGATCTTCTTGGAGTCGCCCACAAACCCGTTGATCAAGGTCTGCGACGTAAAGGCAATCACTGATCACGCTCATGCGGTGAATCCAGACCTTTTGGTTGTTTTCGATAACACCATGATGACTCCCTTGTTGATGACGCCCTTGGACCTAGGCGTCGACATACACTACGAGTCAGCGACCAAGTACTTGAACGGCCACCACGACATCATGGCGGGTGTCATTGCGGCACGTGACCCGAAGTTGGCCGAGCGGATCTATTTCGTGATCAACTCCACGGGCTGTGGCCTCAGTCCCTTCGACTGTTGGTTGTTGGCCCGAGGCTTGCGCACCTTGGCTGTGCGGGTGGAAAAGCAGCAGCAAAACTGCGTGAAGATTGCTGAGTTTTTGCAGCAGACCGGGTTCAAAGTGCGGTATCCGGGACTCAAATCCCACCCCCAGTATGAATTGCACCAGAGTCAATGCACGGGGGCAGGCGCCGTGCTCAGCTTTGAGACCGGCTCGATCAAGCTCTCCGAGAAAATCGTGGAGTCCACCGACATTTTTGGCATTGCCGTATCCTTTGGTTGTGTGAACTCGTTGATATCTATGCCTTGTAAGATGTCACATGCGTCCATTGATGCCAAGACTAGAGAAGAAAGAGACATGCCAGAAGACTTGATCAGATTGTGTATCGGCATCGAGGATCCGGAAGATTTGATCCAAGACTTGACCAGGGCCTTGTTGAAGAGTGGTGCGGTAAGACTCAACGAAAAGGACGAGTTGTTCAATGCCACCTCGTTGCAGCCGAAATTGTAAGAAGCAATCCGCGATTTCACCCACCTATTCCATTGTCATTCTTTTGAATGAGGGCTGCGGCTCTTCCCCTTGTTCGTGTGCCTCCAACAGGCGTCACGGCTCATAGCTCCCTGTGATCTTGGTATCACTAGAGAGCTGCAAAAACTCCTCCAACAGGTTTGCGAGATTTTTTTCTGTTTATACATTTAGGTCTTTCATTAGCAATGTCTTGTGGCAGTCAGTCAAGCCACAGTGTGTGGTTCTGAGTTGCGCCAGCTCAAGCTGAAGCACGATGAAAGGAACAATAAATCACGATTTTAGTATCGACTAATCCATGCGAGAGTATCGCTTGACGTATTTATCTGTGCTCTTTGTACTTCCATGCCATCAAAATAAGCGAGGCCTCAGATAATCATATAATTATAGACTTAAGCAGAACAACGTTGCTGGGGTCATTCACCCTAAAAAAACTGAGAGTTTTGCGCCTGCTTTTTCTGTTTTAATGTTAGATCTCAGAGACGCTCTGCATATCCACTTTTGTCAGCTGAGGCTTTCATTGTTTGATCAACGAGTATAGATGACATGCCTTGCGTGGAATGAACCGTGGTTTCTGTTGTGGTATTGAAGGTTACAGGCCACTTACATGGAAGACGCCCCACCACACTCGATTTCACGAATACTATGCGGGTTACTTACATAAAACATTTTAGTCAATAGTCGTGATGTGGTTGTTAACCTGAGGACATTCTGTCCTTTGGCCTAACTGAGAGGTGATTATCATAGGCGACTGAGTATGAAAGCCAGCCAGCCATATATATTGGTCCATGGTCACTGTGATCAAGCCGCGATGATTATACACCTGCATCTGATTCAATTTCAATGTAATCTATTCATTTTTTAGTCAACTTTCAGCTTTCCAATGGGCTGACAACTCTAAAGGTATTTCGCGTCTTTTCTCGTCCTGATCTCTTGGTGAGAGTGGTGAGACCGCGTCACGGTTAGTATTGTGCCTTATTTTTTGCAGCACTGCCCCCGATTCAACAGTCTGAGCCAACGAGATCCAAATTTCGTTGAATTGAAGAAAACACACATTTCCTTCCTGAAAACTATATCCACCCTTTATTTCCCTCCCGTTCATGTGATCGCTCAAGTTATTGCCATCGAGGCTCGCCCCACGGATTGGGGCCTGCACTGACGCGTGGTGCGCGTTGCGCGGACACGGAGACGAGAAACTCTTTAAACGCGCATTCCATATTTTTGTATTCCACTCACCATCGATACACCAGGTGAAATCGTGATATTTTTCTTCAAAAACAGCCTTCCGTATCTCTATCAAACATGGCTGAACCGCACGGCGTCACCCCGGGCGCCTTGAAGGAGGCGCTTTCGAAAAGCACCAGCCACAAATGGGCCGGTCGTTCCATACGCGTCCAGGTGACCAACTTGAAAGTGATCAACGAGCAGAACTTGGCGGAAAGACGCTACCGCTGTGTGTTCAGCGACGGGAAATACTCGATCCAGGGTCTTCTCGACTCCAGCTGCAACACGTACTTGGAGGCGAACGGGTTCACGAAGTTTTCTGTCATTTCCATCGACAAGTTCACCATGGCCAAGACAATGAAGCGGATTCTTATTGTGTCCGCGCTCACGGTCGAGGTGCCCAAGGCCGACCGGATAGGGTTTGAAATCACGCCGCTCGACCCCTATTTCGACCAGAACCCCGACGAGGACA
>JAKUBE010000331.1:0-13144 GCA_030674755.1 Metschnikowia henanensis | reverse complement strand
TGAGCTTGGACGACTACTACTGGTTCACCGACTTGCGCAAGTACGGCACGTGTCCGCACGGCGGCTACGGGCTCGGCACGGAGCGGATCTTGGCCTGGTTGTGCGACCGCTTCACGGTCAGAGACTGCTCGTTGTACCCCAGATTTTCCGGCAGGTGCAAGCCTTAGGCCGTTTATAGACTATTCTAATGGAGGAAGGTGCAGAGTGATGAATGGCAGGGCGGGTCGTGAGTCGGCTTATTAGTTAGTGACTGCAGAATGGTAGTACTTCAGGTTGTCTTATTTGGGGGAGCTCCCGGGAAATTGGTAGAAGTTCTCTGTACTAGAGGAACTCTCTTCTTGTTGCACGCTAAGCTGGGTATGTGAAATGCTCAATAAATGTGAGAAGAATCGCTTTTAAAGACTCGCTACTAATAAAAAACTCGTCTTATGCTGGAGCTGAATCAGTACGTAAGTTGGCTTCGGAATGTTGGACCTTATTTATTGGCCAACGATAGGGTTGTATATCACGTCCAGTTCCTTACTCGATAAATGCGCTGGAGAGAACGTGATGAAACTCAAGCTGGGCTGGGCAATAAAAGTTTCCATAAAACTAAGTCCCAAATTGTCCTCGAAGCAAAAACAAACCATTTTGACTAAAATCTTTCAAGTCCTGCCTTTTTCTAGAAAACTATAATATACACCAGAACACAAGAATAGGGAAAGACACACTCAGTGGCACGTCGGATAAGTTTTTACACAGTTTGCCAGTGCATTAACTTCTGGAGCCATTCAAACTCACAAAAGTTTGAAAAATGGGCTTTTCTTTTTTTCTTTAGCTGAAACAAGCCTTGTTATTGAGGGGGTCACAATGCTCTTCAATCGGAGGCGATAAACAGCATGAAGTCATCTCGAAATGGGATCTAGGGGGGCTCAAAAGATTTCAAAGCCTTATATCAAGCAACACCTTTTCCACCAAAGAACATCTTTGCCTTTATTGGAGTTTTGCCTCATTCAAAAAGCAAGACACAGGTAGCATCTGACCATCTAGTGCGCCAAAATCAAAACTCCTTTTAAAGGGCCTGTGAAAACATGGAAACCCGTTTTTTCATATAAAGAGCAGGATTTCTTTGCACTCAATAAGAAGTTCCGTCCTCAGGAGCCAAATGCTTATGAGCTCATCTACCAATAGTATGAGATGGTGCTTATCGGTTTGAGTTGAGGCAAGAGCAGGCATTGGGCTTAGACCTTACCTGAGAGATATTTACAACCACCAATCTATTTTTGTAGTTGCAACGAAAAGAAAATTAAGGATTTGCATTCAAATTATTTGTTTTCAAGGAGGTCCGGCCGATTCTTCGGTCTTTCATCTCCAGCTAGGCTTCACCATTTCACACCAAAAATGGGTGCAAAAAACGAGGCAATACACAGGAAGGCAAATTTTAGTACCCCAAAGATTAAAAAAAAAAAAACACAAACTCTTGGAAAGAAGCCATCGAGTTTTTAATGCTTTTCCTGGCTATCACATACGCTGCCTTTGTTGCTGTAATAGCAATCGCTCTGGCCCGTAGCTCCACCCATAATGACACATGGCATAAATTGCAAGAGGTGACTTTAGGCCGAATCAACGCCTCAGACGCTTTCTCCCCTTGGCTCCAAACCGAGTGCGTTTTTCATTCTCCCTTCAGAAACGTTTTGAGTAGTAACAGAGTCCCCCATCGGTCGAAAAGCGAGAAGGTATGGCGGAACGATTTGGACAGAAATCTCCAGATCGCCATGGCGAGTGAAATCGACTACCTATCAGCTGACTTCCAGCAGATCTCGCGTCTTTTAAACCTGTTGTTTCATGGGGACGAGCTCCAGATGGAAAAGTACGAGGCAGCTTATCTCTACATTGTGAGGACTTTCAAGGATGCACTTTTGGAAAAAACAATCAAGCATATCGATCCAACAAACAACGGCGAGGCACGGGATCTAGATTCTCTCATAGATTCGGTGTTTGTGGACCTCACCCGAGTAAACCAAATTCACAGAACGCACTCGGGAGGTGGGGCTAATGTCCTTCATCTGCAAAAAGACGTGTTAGTAATTGAGGCAGAAGAATACGTGATCCAGCTCATGAACGAGAGAGCCGAAGCGTTCGAGCGCACTTTGCTCCAATTTCTCCATCACCGGCGAAACAACCCCGACGCCACTTTTGCGGATGACGGGAAAATGCTCCATGAAATCAAGCTCCTTAAGAGCCAGTTTGACGAGTACAAAGCGATTGACTCGTCGCACCTGGAAAGACTCGCTTTTCGGATCGAGGCGATTTCTCAGATTCTCGAGTGGGTCTCTAAAATCGGCTCCGATCCAAGACCGCTTCTACGCGTGGATGGAATTCTTGCAGATAGAATAGACGAAAAGCTCGAGCTGATTGAGCAGTGTTTGCTTGTGTTGGGGGAGTTTGGCGATACGCAGATCACTGAGCTCTTGGGGCTGGAAACAAGAAAAATCGCCACCGAGCTCAGACTCTACGGGTTTTCGAGCGATCCGTTCACCGACTTGATCATCAGAAAGTTGCACAGTATCATTGAGAATCTCCACAGACTCGATCCAGGAGCCGGTTCTCCAGATACCAGCCATTTAACCACGGATTCCAGCCTTCTAACCACTGAATCCCGCAGTTTGTTCACTGGCATCGCCACCAAGGCCATGCTCAACAACTTCAAAAAGGCGTATGTGAAGTTAAAAGTATGGGCCAACGGCGACTCGCACCATGCGACGCTTGGCCGCAATGTTGAAAGTTTGAGGGCTCAGATGAGAGTCTGGGTATGCGATCTACAACAATGGAATCTTCCTTTGACGCCGGCTTTGGCGGAAGTCCACGAGCTTGGCCATAGAGTAGCCAAGGGTTTGCTTACGGAGACCACAGTGCATTAAAAAGAAGTTGAAAGTATTTGAATAAAGTCTGGTCTGGGCGTTTATTCTTTGCCCCAGCGGATTTGGTTACAGCTAGGAGGATATTACGGTCAATCAATTGAAGCGTATCTCGAATAAGACAATGCGTTGACTAAGTAGAACGCTAAAAAAGCCATGAGCCCTTAAAGCGTCGGGTCCTGCCTTGCTGGCTCCCTAATTAACTCTATCACGAACTTCAAATCAAGCTCGGCATTTTTGCAAGCTAAAATAGTGGCTCAAAGCAGAGAACACCCAATAACTCGATAATAAAACAGCCCAAGAAGCACTCTACAATATGGTCGAGACACGCCTGAAAAGTCTTCGTCACCTTCCTGTTTGGGCATCTCGCGCAGTAGCCGCGGTGAGTAATCTTCAGAATTTCACATATAATTAGCGACGCACCCAGACGTCGAGCCATATTTTTTACCTCGCAACGAAAAATTCAGCAAAGCCACGAAAACTCATTAGGACGATGTCGAAACCAACGGAAAACAGATTGTGGGGTGGCAGGTTCACGGGCGCCTCCGACCCGTTGATGGATCTCTACAATGCCTCGCTTCCTTACGATAAAATCATGTACGATGCTGATTTGACCGGCACCAAAGTTTATACAGAAGGATTGAGTAAACTTGGCTTGATCACCGCGGACGAATTGAGTGAAATTCACAAAGGTTTGGAGGTGATTCGCGAGGAATGGAAAAACGGCCAGTTTGTGGAAAAACCGGGCGACGAGGATATCCATACTGCCAACGAGAGGCGTTTGGGCGAAATTATTGGCAAGCACATTGCCGGGAAAGTGCACACGGGCCGGTCCAGAAACGACCAGGTGGCTACGGATATGCGGATCTACGTGCGCGAGACGTTGACCAAGTTGGTGGAGTTTTTGGGCAGCTTCATCAAAAGTATCTTGAAAAGAGCAGAGACCGAAATCGACGTGTTGATGCCTGGATACACCCACTTGCAAAGAGCGCAGCCGATCAGGTGGGCGCACTGGTTGAGCTCCTACGCCACGTATTTCACTGAAGACTATAAGAGATTGAAGCAGATCTTGGAAAGAGTCAACCAGTCACCTTTGGGCGCGGGTGCTTTAGCTGGACATCCTTACGGAATGGATAGAGAGTTTTTGGCTGCAGGCTTGGGGTTCAACAGCGTCATCGGCAATTCCTTGGTGGCCGTGAGCGACCGTGATTTTGTGGTGGAAACGCTCTTTTGGTCCTCGTTGTTCATGAACCACATTTCGCGGTTTTCGGAGGACTTGATCATCTACTCGACGGCGGAGTTTGGGTTCGTCCAGTTGGCCGACGCGTACTCCACCGGCTCGTCCTTGATGCCGCAGAAAAAGAACCCGGACTCGCTCGAGTTGTTGAGGGGCAAAAGCGGCCGTGTTTTCGGCTCGCTTGCCGGGTTCTTGATGTCGTTGAAGTCCATTCCTTCCACGTACAACAAGGACATGCAGGAGGACAAGGAGCCGCTTTTCGACGCCATGACCACCGTGGAACACTCGATTTTGATTGCCACGGGCGTCGTTTCCACGTTGAAAATCAAGAGGGAAAACATGGAGGGCGCGTTGACCATGGACATGTTGGCCACAGACTTGGCCGACTACTTGGTGAGAAAAGGTGTGCCGTTTAGAGAGACACATCACATTTCGGGAGAGTGTGTGAGAAAGGCCGAGGAAGATAAATTGTCTGGTATTGACCAGTTGACATACCCTCAGTTCCAGGCGATCGACGCCAGATTTGAGGAAGACGTTAAGGATGTGTTTGACTTCGAGGTCAGCGTAGAAAGAAGAACTGCTACTGGAGGCACTGCCAAGAGCGCTGTCAAGAAACAGCTCGAGTCTTTGGCTGCTCAACTCGATTGATCAATAGAACTATTAGATTGAGAATGAGTATATTGAGAATGAGTATATTGAGAAAGTCATATGAAGGTCTTTATGGATTTATGTGCGAGAAGCATAGCTCACCAGTCTACATCAATCAATGAATATACAGGCAGATAACGAGACAGATGGAGAGACAGATGACATTGAATTAGTGCTTCTTCTGTTTTGGCAATTTTGTGATACTGTCCGTCGTGTTATCATTATGCAATCACGTGCCAAGAAGCCTAGCAGACGAGGCGCTCGAGACCTGCGCGGTGAATCAGTCTTGACATTTTTCTCCTCCTTTTTCCTACTCACGCGTCGTAATTTTTTTTGAGGTAAGTAAGAGTTCGAAAAAAATGTGTACTTTGAATTCCTCCCCTACTTTTGTTTATCCTATTAAGCTATTGTGTCAAATGCCGATTGGCACATGATTGTTGCAAGTGTACGACGCGGCTGAGCCGTCAAGAATTTCTTTTTTGGCCTTCACTTGTTCACCTTTTTTGCAGCCACCACACGGGTGGTATATAAAGGGGTCAGTTCCCGCTGAAATTCATCATTTTTTTTTCACTCCCCTTCTTCTCTATACTTCGTTCTTTTAACCATCGATCTCACTTCATATTCTTCTTTCCCTCTTCCTGTGCCCTCATCTTCCTCTTCACCTCTCCTCTTGTATAGATAGATAGACTCACATAATGTTGACAGAGAGCGAAAACACTAAGCTCTCTTCAGATACTCAACAGGAATTCAACCTGTACACTCAAACTATATCTGCACTTATCGCCGAGAAAAACGTGAACAGTTCATGGAAGCAGCGGGCACGCGAAGCAACAACTCAAGTATTACGTCTCATGGCTGCAAGCAATAGAGCACCCAAGTCATCATTTCTAGAGCCATTTGCAAAACTTGCGTCTAAGTGCCCCCAGGAGCCAATTTTGATCCAAAACTTTGCTCACTATTTCTTCCTTCACCTATACAATCCAGACTTATTCTTCCAGTTGCGTGAAATTTTGGCACCTAGACCCCCAACTCCTTCAAGTGAACCGAAGTTTTGCGTACCAACATGGTGGCCTGAAGATTATGAAATCCAAGATTCGGAGACCATGTCGAGTCCATTGCAGTTCGAGTCAAATGTTGGAGATTTCGCCGAAACACACTCTCGTGAGATCCAGCCAGTTTTGCAATTAGTGGTATCGATTTTACCTCAGCTTTGGATCTTGACTACGGAGTCGAATCCTTCGTGGAACTGCTTTGCTTCCTTAATCTCTGTTATGCTGAAAAGCGCATCACAGCGTGATTTGGTTACTTTGATTCTCTGTCATGACGAAACTGCGATTGGTGTGCTTCACCGCCTTTCTGTGCTGTCAGCGACCAGCCCAGGACAGCGGTACGCTAAATTCATCTTGGACTTATTAATGACCAGGCCTCCACTTTTAAGTCTGCTTTCAGTGATTCACCAGTTGCCCGGTGCCAAGCGCTTACTTCAGATGTATCCCCAAACACAATTAGGGGCATTCGAAATGGCTGCAAAAGATCCATTTCGCTTCATCATTGACTTGCTTAATCACTCATCCGGCTCGTTGTGGTTTACAAACGCGACTGTTATCAATTGCATCTCAATCAGCTCACGCAGACTTCTGTGGTTGGGCGATCACGCCAGTCTGCTCGCTATCTACGAAGAGTTCAACAAAGTCTCCGACATCAACTCGCTTTTAAGTGTATGCACGCAGTTTGGCTGTGTCACAGCACAGTGCCTCTTGCAACTTTATGGCGACAAAGCGTGCAAATCCAAACATCTTGCTTCCTTTAGTGGCTTCACCCGATCAGCCTTACCTCCCTTAGCCAAGCCCAACTACTTTTTTGCAGAGCAAAAGCCAACATCTACAAATGAAATGGTCGCCATGATGACTAAATTGGATGAGTTCGATGAGTTGCATCGGGGCCTCTTACGCATTCTCAAATTCATCAAAGTCATTGTTGGTGCCGAAGTCAAGCAGGCAACATCTGCGATGCCCAGCGACACTTTAGGTGAGAAAATCTACATGCGTAAGATACAGCCAATATACTCCTTGATCTTCATTGTGCTCAAATGTAATGAGAAGTTGCCAACATCGAACTTGGTGTCTCAATACACAAGCAAGGCAGCCCTGGAAATCGCAGAGAACATTCTTATGAATGCAGAACTGTCTTTAGCGTGGACTTCTTTGTTCAATTGCGCCACTGATGCGAGCTACAATGAGGTGGGTACGCTGCACACTTGGCTCGAATTTCTCAGGACTTTGTGCGCTGACTACAAGGGCGACCGCTACAAGGAATTAATACGCGAAAGTTTCAGCAAGTTTTCGGCCACGTTCTACCCTGACACGAAACCGGCTAGCTCATACAGCACTCCGCAGATGCCCCCATCTCAGACGAACGCAGGAGTCATTGCAAAGCATGAGTATTTATTTTTGTATGAGAATATCCCGAGAGGCAAAGGCGACTTGGAGGATACGACGTATTTCAAGATGGGCCCATACGCAATGGGAGGCAGGCAACAGAGTGTGCATGTCGATAAGTTTGGGAAAGATAGATAGATCGACTCTGTGGGATCTGGGAAAAGTGTATAGCACGTGACCGACCGCAGTGCAAATACTATTTTTTTTGCCTTTTTTCTAGCACCGCGATCTCTAGAGATGATCATCTCAGGCTTCTCGTCGCATTAAGCACTACAACGACATGGTATTAAAATCTACATCTGCGGGAGATGTCTCCGTATATCAGGTCGCCGGGTCAAACCTTTCCAGATCTTTACCTGATTGGATTGCCCGAAAAAGAAAAAAGGAGTTGAGAAGAGATGCCGATTATATGAACAGAGTGGAGTTGATTCAAGATTTTGAGTTCAGCGAAGCATCGAACAAAATCAGAGTCACGCCCGACGGGCAATTTGCGATGGCGACAGGAACCTACAAGCCTCAAATACATGTTTACGACTTTTCCAACTTGTCTCTCAAGTTCGACAGGCACACAGACAGCGAAAATGTGGACTTTCAAATCTTGTCCAACGACTGGACGAAGTCCATTCACCTACAAAACGATAGAACAATCGAGTTTCACACGAAAGGTGGAATTCATTACAAGTCCCGGATCCCGAAGTTTGGCCGGAGCCTAGCATACAACCCCACGAACTGTGACTTGCTCATTGGTGCTTCAGGTAACGAAATCTACAGACTAAATTTGGAGCAGGGTAGGTTTCTCAATCCTTACGTTTTGGAGACTGACGAGGGCGTGAACTCTGTAGATATCAATTCCGTTCATGGCCTCATGGCGGCGGGGTTGGAGGACGGAACAGTGGAGTTTTGGGATCCCAGGAGCAGACAAAGAGCAGCTAAGCTTTACGTCACAGATGCCGTCGGCGAACAAATACAAGTGACCACCACCACGTTCAGGAACGACGGACTCAACTTTGCATGCGGAACGTCAAACGGTAAAGCCCTCATTTACGATCTTAGAACATCTACGCCGTCCATAGTCAAGGACCAAGGTTATGGCTTCGAGATTAAGAAGATCAGCTGGATAGATGAAAACAGCAGTGACTCGAACAAAATCATGACGGCAGATAAGAGAATTGCCAAGGTCTGGAGTCGGTTGGACGGAAAGCCATTTACGTCGATGGAGCCCAGCGTGGACATCAACGATGTGGCTTACGTCAAGGAAAGCGGGATGTTTCTTTTCGCCAACGAAGGAATGCCAATGCATGCTTATTACATTCCTAATCTTGGGCCGGCACCAAAATGGTGCTCTTTCTTAGATAGCATTACAGAGGAATTGGAGGAGAAACCATCGGACACAGTCTACTCGAACTTCAGATTTATCACGAGAGACGAGGTTGCCAAGTTGAACTTGAATCACTTGGTTGGCTCCAACGTCTTGCGGTCTTATATGCACGGTTTCTTCATCAACACCGAGTTGTATGACAAGGTCAACTTGATCGCCAACCCCAACTCATACAGAGACCAGAGGGAAAGAGAGATCAGAAAGAAGATCGACCAGGAGAGGGAGTCCAGAATCAGAACGACTGGAGCAGTCACAAAATCGAAAATCAAGGTCAACAAGGACTTGGCCGAGAGATTGGAGAGCAAGGCTGGTGGCGATGCTATCAACGACGACCGTTTTGCCGAATTGTTTGAGAATCCAGAATTCGCGGTTAACCAAGAGTCTTTCGAGTACAAGCAGCTTAATCCTGTTAAGTCTGTCAAGGACATTACTCAGACCGAGCGCTCTCGTGGCTTGACTGCAGCCGAGGAGTCCGACGAGGAACGCTTGAATCCTAACGATCACAAGGAAGACTCGGAGAATGAGGACGAGTCTGAAGGTGAGGACGAGGAGGCGTCTGAAAGACAGAAGCAGAAAGTGCAGAAGGAGTTGGAAAAGATCAGAGAGAAGAAGAAGAAGCAGGAGGAGGCCAACCGGTTCATGAAAGAGTTCAAGGCCATCACGGAGAACGAGACCGAGGCCAGAAACAACGAGTCTTTGGGCAAGCAAGCAAGAAAACTCAACAAGATCAGCAAACAGAAGGATGCAGAGAGGCAGAACTCCAGAACGCGTCATCATGGGAAGGGCGAGATGGAACTCACGTTCAACCCGAAAAAGGCACAGAAGGTCAAATTTAGAGCCGATCAGGCTGGAGATGAAAGTGACGAAGACGCCGAGCAGAAAACCGGGAGAACCAAGCAGAGATTTGCAGGTCGCAGAAGCGCTTCGAGGAACCAGTTCCGTGGCATGTAAAACCAGTCTTTATTTTATCAAGATACACAACACAAAAAGCATACCAGCGCTCTCGCTTATGCATTTATTTGAATAAAGCCGGGTCCAACTCCAGGACCGACTTCAAGACAGTCACTCCAGCATCCTTATACATCTGTTCTGTTTCCGCCTCTTTATCTGGATACACTGATCGAGACAAGTCGCTGATTACATACGTGGTAAAGCCACACTCGACAAAGTCAATGGCTGAATTTAGGACACAGAAGTCGTAGGCTAGACCGACGAGAACCACGTGAGAAATTCCCGCCTCTCTCAAAAGCGTCTCTAGTTCCGTATGGTGCGTTTTCCAGCAATCGCTAAGACACAGGTAGTACTCTCTATCCTCCAAATACCCCTTCTTGGTGCTTGCCGTCATGACCAGACTTTGCAAGTTTTGAAACGCGCTATCAAATCCAGGCTCTAGTTTGGCTCCGGGTGTGTCTTGAATGCAATGATCGGGCCAAACCGTGAATTTTCTTGTATTTACGTGGCCCGAATCGTCTTTTTCTCCCAAGGGATGCTTCAACTCAACCTGTGAAAAGGGCTCTACATTATGCTGAGAGGCAAACAGGATGTGATTTTTCGGGTGCCAGTCGTGTGTGGCGGCGACGAAAGTCCATGGGAATTTCAGTAGATCGAGCAAATCGATGATACCATGTACGATGGAACGCCCGTCTGCTACTGCCAAAGAGCCGTTGGGAGGGAGAAAATCTTCCTGGAGATCAATCACGACAAGAGCTGATTTCACCATTGAAATACGGAAGTTGTTTGAGGGGGTGCGGGAGAAATATGTGGATTGATGATGGTGAAAGACGGAAATTGGGGGGAGCTGTGATAAGCGGTCCATGCAGGAGATACCGAACAAGCAATTACGATCGATACTTTCATGAAAAAAATGAAAGAGTTACAGAGGTAAGTTCTTGAGAAGATTGCTAAGCTAAGTAGCGCCAAAATTTATGGTTTGTTTTTCCATTGTTTGCGATATGTAGGGTCCAAGGTGTTCTCGTCAATTAACTACGCGGACGATAAAAGGAATGTTTCTGTTCATACACGAGGAAAAGTAACTTATGTATATACTAGAAATTGATAGTTTGATATTGCTCCTTAATAGAGACCCTGGATAACTTTTTTGAGTATCAAGTCAACAAGAGGACAATGTCAAATTAAAAAACCAAGCTCTTTATCAATTGTCAGGTCTTTTTGGGGCGGATAGCCGCAATAGGCTATACTGGAGTGTGTACACTACCATGTTCAGTTCCGTCAGTTTAGTGCCTTTACTAATCAAGTGCGTGTGCTTCTTTACCAATCAGGCATAATCGACAGCCACATTCCCGACCCGGGCTTAATGGTTTGCGTATCGGTGGTTTCCGGCTTGTCTTGCTGCTCTTCTGGATCACGTCGAACCATTCTATCTGATATCGAACCATTCTGACGGATAAGGATTGACTTACTACCTTTTCGGTGACAATCCAGTCACGCTCGGTTTTAGCATGACGCCATTACCCGGTTTCTCTCCGGCTGTCCGGTCAATATGCCAGTTTCGACCAATATCCCTCTTTCGTAGTCTTATCCGAATAGGTAGAGCCCTCTGAGGCTCGGAGCCGGAAAGAACATAAATAGCGGCCTTTCCCGACGGAAAAAAAGCCATTTTCAAGTATCAACCGTCCATTCTACAATCATGAATACAAACCCTATTGATTCAGCCGCTCCCATTTTACGCGAAGATTACTATGCTGATGATGATAATACTCCTTATTCATGTTGAATATATGGGTGAACAAGCGACAAATGGGCTCGCGGCCGGTCTTATGAATGCTTTTCTCGGCCAAAGGACAAGAAAACCCCCACAATCTGTATCTCTCGAGGAACGTATGTTGTGATTAAAACACTAGGCCGATACACGAACAAACGTTTTTCAACTCACACTTGTTCACTCCACAAGACAGCAAAGAGCTATCTCCGGGCGCAACTTAGTGCAAAGAGGCCCTCGCGTCTATCCAAATTCAAAGCAATTCTCCAATCTAACTAGTCTCGAATCAAACAAAAAATCAATGCGCTCGTGTTATAACATCCCCCCTTTCCTTCTTTCTCCCCTTTCCCCCGAACAAACCTCGCCCAACCACTAATGATTGACAGGCTTGTGCGTGTTCTCGTCCTTCCAGCTGCCCAGGAATATGTGCTGCACATAGGCCCACGAATCCGAAACGGGCCGGGAGCCCATGTGGCCCACGCCCGGCGAAAAGCACGTGATCGGCAATACCAACACGTCCTCCAATACTAGCGGCACGGAAATCCCCGTGAGCAACTCCCACGTGACGATCTGCTCGTGGTTTTTGGGGCTGTTTTGCAGCAACACGTCCTGGGACTGCATGATGCCGTTCATGTATGCAAACACCGTGTCGGTGAAGATGCCGGGCCCGGTCCAGGTCATGATATCGTCGCCGCGGTTTTTGCCCAAGACCCGGTCAAGCAGGCCGTTTTTCTTGCGCCCGAGCGTGATTTCCGTGATCCGTGCAATCAACTCCCGGAGCATCGGGTGGCCCTTTTTCGCCTGGATCGTCCACTGGCAGAACTGCACGCGCCGGGCGTACCACTCGGCCCAATCGGGACGGTCCGGATCGGCTTCTATGCCCACTACTAACCCAGCATTGTTGGGCAAGCCATACAACGTTTTGTTGTTCGACACCCACTGGTCCACGGGCTTAAGGAGCGCGGTATCGATGTCCGAGTACACGCCGCCTCGCGTATAGAGAATGAGATACCTGAAAAAGTCGGCTTTGAGGATGCTTTTGGGCATTGCTCTCCACGCCTCAACCACATCGGGAACCTCGGCAAAAAGCTCGCCCACCATGCTGTCGCACTGCTTATCGGCAATCACATAGTGTTTGTACCCCTCACTATCCCAGAGAGACTGGTATTCCCTATAGTCCAGCGGAAAAGAGGGGTTGTCGAGCCCCACTTTCCATGTTTGCCATATGATCCTGGGCATCGGCTTATCGGCCTCGTACGGAAACGCCGCCTCGAGCTGCTCGTGCAATCTCGACACGAGCGGCATCCGCGGCGACCCCGCGGTCTGGAAATTGAGCCCTTTTTGCCGGTATTCGGGCTGTTTTCGGAGCGCCCGCTCCAAAAGTGGCTTTTTCGACACATGCCTTGCGAAAGAGGTGTGCGTCTGTGTGCCGAAAGTGCTGTAGAATGTGTACAAGACGACGACCAAGAGCACGGCGACGACCCTCGCCTTTCTTTTTCCGGGGCCCATGAAATGACGCTCTAGGTGCTCAAAGATAGTGTTTAGATGAAGACCGAACCCCGGGTGCACGGGTGTTTTGTGAGGTGGACAACTAGTCTCGACCCAAACAAGGCAATATTGAGCGGGGTGTCATGAAGGGTTGTTTTTTGGGGACAGGTTGTTTTTTGGAAATTTCAGTATAGCATGTTTCTGTTTTCTTTTGAGTCAGTAGAAAAGCGGGTCGCGTTTTACACGATTGAAAGAATCCGAATATTTTACTGGCCCAGGGCTCCGTGTTAGATTAGAGCAACTGAGACCTAGGATTGCGGTCTAGTGTGCATATAACAT
>JAKUBE010000330.1:0-13163 GCA_030674755.1 Metschnikowia henanensis | reverse complement strand
GCGGCGACGGCCAGATCTACAACAGTAAGATCCCCCCTTGTCTTTGTTCGGATCTGTAATGTGGGACAATACTTTTATCTCTACGCTTTTCTTAAGTTCGCTGCCAAAATTGAAGCCCGGTACTGGGCGAGATTAGTTTCGGGGCAGCGAGTATCGCAACCATAATCGCCCGCCCTAAATAAACGTACTCGCGGATTTTCTCTGCTGCGTATCTGGTTTTGTTTGTGCAAGGTTGGGAGAATCCGCATGCCTACACGAAAAGCAGTGGGTGTTTTTGCCATTGTTTTTCGTCCTCTCACTTTGTCATCAAGTGTCGTAAATTTTCGCCATTGTTACGGAATCTGGGGAAACAACAATGGCCCGGGCTTTTGGGAGGCGCACGACCCTCGATCGCGCCCAAGAATCGTGGGACCGTTCTCAGATTGCGCCTTCGTGATAATCCCCAGTAAACACAAAAGGCAATTTTCTCTAATAAACCCATTTCGATCAAATCTTTTTCCAGCAGGAACAAGGTAGATTTATAAACAAGTGAGCTTTCTATGTTACATTAGTGTCATTGTATTGGGGCGCCCGAGGTCGCACAGTCAAGTGAAGAGGTCCTTATCCCGACCAAGAACAACGATTCTCTATTATCGGAGTTATTTCAGTGTTGTTTTTTTATTTTTTTCAATTTTTTTTTTTCACTTGGCACCCGTGAAGATAACAATGCCCAAAAACATCGTAGGCCCTGAAGAATGCAGATCGTCCAAAGGGCTCAGAAATGGATCTCTCCGTAGGGGCACCCGCGCCTCTATGCAGTCCCGCCTTATCTTTGGCCGTGCCCCGTGGCACAACAGAACAAAAAAAATGCAACGTGGTATATTTTTGCGTGGGGAGCCGGGCGAATTGCAACTTTTCAACAGATCCAAGACCGTGCTAATGACTTGGCTTATGCAACACCCCATGTATTCGAATGGGTGCTAAAGGGATTTGCGGGTGTTATGCCGAAGTCGGGCAAGTCTCTGTAATTCGGGGTCTGCAAGATTCCATTGCTGTACTCTTTGTGGAGGCTTTTGTGGGGATCTTGTATTGTGTAATTTTTCAGGAGGTGGGTTTGGTCTCATTCACTCGAAATATCTACCTACTTCACTTGACTTTTTGATCTCCTGACGATTGAATCCCTAGCTTTTTGTTATCCTGACTTTTCCTTCGCTTAGCTTTTGGCTCACTCGAATATTCGTTCGTCCAGCTTCTCGTCTACCTATAATTACAAAACCTGAGTAAGCGGTAAGACAAGGAGCAACTTGCGGCTTTTTGCCCGAAGTTGCCGAGAACTGATTAAAACAATGTTCCCAAAAGGGATCGTTTGCACAACAGTCGATATTCTTGGTAGGTTGCCAATTTCATGTTGACTCACTTATTGTTTCTGATTTTCATGCAACACTGCTGGGTTGAAAGCTGACGTATCATACGGTTTGCATTCAACAGTATGGTTTGTAATACCTGGGTATTGAGCCCATTCAGTTCTTCTCATCTGGTAGAAAGTAGGGCCGCGTTTCATGTTGATATATCATGCTTAGTTGTTCGAAATAAGGAAGATACAAGAGCAACTCAAACAAGTTCGGCGACCTAATAATTTGATCTAGGTTTAGAAATTCTGGGGATCGACTTCAAGAGAACAGAGTAAGAGCATAGATTCAACACAGATGGCTCTGGCTTTATCGACTTTCCAACGGAAGACAGTTTCTGTCGCACACCTATGGGTATATTAAAACTACCACACAGTTAGATGCTGATTTCCAGTCACATCAAGACCAGAAGGTAATCTGGAAGATCCTGGCCCTGAACTTATCTCTTTTGAAAATAAATACTGACGGAAATGAAGGAGGAGGGGAAGCCATGTAGTCCTGATCTCATCTAATTCAGCAAACACTAACTGAATGAAAGACCTTAGCACAGGTGTTTCCAGAGAATCTTCGTGAAAAGAGATGAAGTCCTTGCAATCCGAGAGTTCTTCGGCGCGGAACACAAAGTGTCTATGAAAAATGATCTCCTCGAATCCTTAAGCACACTGCTCTCATTCAAGAATGTTCTTTCATTTTGTCCAGAAGCTACCCCAAACTAAGAGAGATGAAGAGGAACAGAAGCGAGCCTCAAACACTTCTTGCCTTCGGAATACACTCGATAGCACTACATCCTTCACCTAAGTCACATTGAGCCACCTGAAAGCCCTTCCTGGAAATGTGTGCTCTTCGTTATACTAAGTGCCTTGACATTCCGTGGAGCTTTTCGTTTACACCGCCAACGAGCCATGCATTGAGCTAAGCTCTTGATCCGTCCATGAGTTTTGGACTCTACTTGGGCCTTATATAGTACCTCTAAATTTTGGCTGTACTCAACAGGCTCGACATTATAAACAGCCGTTAATTAACTGTGCAAATAGACATTGCATTGTCATAGAGTTGATTCACTTCTTTCTCAGTCCCCTTATATACTTTCCCTCCAACTGCGGCTCTATCACTCAAACAATCCAAATCACTCTGTAAATTCTGCTTTCTCCCCCGCATCCACAATACTCTCGATAAGATCATCTACCACATGGTCTGTGAGAATCGGCGAGTTGAACACCACCCTGAAAAACTCCCCGTGCTTATCGTCCGAAGGGTTAGGCGAAAAGTCCATCAAGTACTTGCCCTGGCGGTGGAGCTCACGTGACACGTGCCTGGTCATGGGTGTGTAATTCGTGCCCTTATACTTCTGCGGGATATAGTAGAAGCACACCTGCAAACACTGGGGTTCTTTTTGCACTAGCTGGAATCCCGGGGTTTTCGAGATCTTGTCCACAAAGTCCGCCACAATGGCGTAGGCGTGGTCGACTCTTTGCCTCAAGCCCTCGGTGCCATAATAGAGCCAGGTCAAGTAAAACTTGAACGAGTCCGGGCGCCTGCCACAGCCCATGGTTCCATCGGCCAAATCCATATTTTCCTCGTCACTCTCACGGCCGTGGAATAAGTACGGCGCGCTTAAAGAGTTCGCCGTTTGAAAGTGCTTCATCTGGGGCACCAAAAGGAACGAACACGTGTTGGGAACACCCAACATCTTGTGCGGGTTGGTGGTGATGGAGTTTGCGAGCTCGCACCCTTTGAGTCTTTTGCTTTGCGTCGCTGAAAAAATAACGTTGCCTCCCCAGGACCCGTCGACGTGAAACCACACGCCGTGTTTACGGGAAATGGCGCCTATCGTCTCTAAATCGTCATACAGGCCAAATACGGTGGTGCCTGCAGTAGCATTTACGAAGAGCGGCGTGAACCCATCGGCCACAGCTTGCGTAATGGCTTTTTCGAGCGCCTGAGTGTTCATAGTGCCATCACTATTAATATCCACCTTGAGCACGGCCTGCGAGCCCAAGCCTAGAAGAATGGCGGCTTTTTCCACTGAATAATGGCAATGCTTCGACGCAAAAACCGCAAATTTTTGCGCGCCGTTGCCGTGCACCTTGCTTTCCGGGAACTGGAGCGACCTGGCCATGTGCATGGCAGTGATATTCGACCACAGGCCGCCGGAAAACGTCAAACCGCCGCACGTTTCTGGGTGGTTTTTGAAAAACATCGATGCGTACTTGCGGCCCACGTAGTTTTCAATCACAGACACGACGGGGGACACCGTATACACGTGGGAATTTGTGTTGAGAAGCGAAAGGATGATGTCGCCCACCACCCCAATGGGGTTATTGGACGCGTACAACTTATCCAAGAACCCTGGGTTCCATGTATTGACGGAATACTTCAACACATTGTCGATATTCTTGAACAACGCGTGCTGGTCACTCTGAAGACCATTTTCTGAGATCCCTTCCTCACCAGTGAAGATTTCCTTGAGAATCGCTGGCTCATGGTACGATCCTAAAGACCCTTTCTGGTATTCTGCAGAGCCCGCGTCCGCCGATGCAACGTAGCTGAGAATTCTTGGGTGGAGAAGCTTAAGCAACTCATCCAATTCTTGTACACGATTGCTTTCCAACAGTGAAGCCACGGCCATTGTTGATCTCCCGACTGCTCTCAATGATGAATCGGTAAAGTGACCAATAACTGCGCGTGTTGGTATGGCCCGCATAAATTTATGCCTGATAACCACCACATGCGCGAAGGCTTGCGCCGAAGTGCGTCTGTGTTGCAAATACGCAGCTGATGACGCAATGTACGGCAATGTGTGTTTTCGAAAGTTTCTGCACCAGCCTTTAGCCCGCTCGTATAGGCATCTCCATTATTCTTGCGTTTACTGACTCGTCACTTAAATCTGTGGTGATCACTATGTTTGGCGCTTGTACTCGAATACAGCTTTAATAAATCGCAAAACGCGTAGAGCAACCTCGTTTAGCAGCCACAGGCCAGGCTGGGCCGCTGGTCACGTGACCTCAGGACAACAATGGACCTACCTGTAATTACAATGTAGCCCACGCGAGAGACATTGGCAGGTACAGCCTACACATGCATTGCCTTTATAAAACGATTCGTAAATCTTATTTGACGCTGAGATCTGTGTCGTTGAGAAAGACAGAGAAATTTCTCTTCATGACGCACGATATATAGACAAGAGAATCAATTCGAACGAGTGCCAAAAAGTGTCTAGAATATTTCTTATTTCTATTTCCTCCTTCTCTTGCTTTTGCGTCGTTTCCTAAAGGGTGGTTTTGAGAAGTTACGGCCGGGAATTTTCATGGACATAGGACACAATATACTGAGTGCGGAAGATACCCTGGACTCGGGACGCTTTCCATGTCTACTGTAATGTCTGCTCCGTTAATTTACAAGTTTATTCAAACAAGATCTCTTCGCTCCCGTTTCTTAAACGTACGAGTGTGAAAAAATCTGCCGCAATGAGTGTTCAATCGTAACTTTTGCAGCCTTCTAAGGTATCGGGTTTTCCATATCATGTAGAGGACGGGTTCTCGAACACTTTAGCTGCCAATTTAGTATTGTATGAGAAATGTTCAACCGGACAGAAATTAGATTCGCAAGAATTCTGGGCATTTCATATGCACAAATAAGCACGAAGGTTGTTTGCGTTTATTCGCCCCTGATAGCAGAAGAATGAAAGAATGCTAGAAAAAACAGAATGACTGAACTTCATGAGTTTGTCGAATGTAAGTCACTCCCTGGATAGCTGTAGCCACCATGGCTATAGCGTTCTATGAGCCACCAACCTCAAACACCAAAAAAGCAGCGAGCACTTGAATCCTTCCCTTGTCCATTGAGATTCATTACCATGAAAATCAGAAGGTACAATCAACATGGTCAACCGTCGCAATATAAAAGAATCACGTGTCCACAATTCTCATGCGTATATATAGTCTCAGGTGGTCTCGACTCACGATCTAAGCCCATGCCAGTCTAACTGAATTTCTAACAACTCTTCAACAAAGTTCCAGCTTCGCGGCTGTTTCATAGAAGTCAGAATCCACGCCACAAAAGATGGGCAGATCCGGACATAAAGGGCATCAAATACCAACAGTGGCGATCCGCGCCTCGGCCCAGATTCTATTTACAAGTTTTTTTCCGGGAGCCACATCATAAGAACTCCGCCATTCCGGTTTATTTCGATTCGGTTTCCCGGTAGACCTTCTCCTTAGACAAGTTTTTGTTCAACATATCGAGCTTGCGCATTTCCTCGCGAGCATCGAAATTCCCGCTCGAAAGCTTCTCGTACGTATCGTCGTATTTGCCCGTGGATAACGGCGCATTTCCCCGCATCCGCTTGCGCATGTCGAAAAAGCCATTTTTGCATTTCATGAATGCCTTAAAGTTGGCAACACATAATTCAGGTAGTTCCTTCTTCAACTTCGGGTCGGTGAGACACTGTTTGGGGGTATTTCTATCAATGAGCACACAGGGCGATCTTTGGAGGCAGATGGCCAATGCTTTTTTCTGGTCCTGGCAACTGGAACGGTGTTAGTAACGAGCATGTGAGATGTTCTAGGGTGCGATTACATGGGATGCATCTAGTCTGAAATGTCACAGGATTTCGTTGTATAAAAACGTACCTTGCTCCCATGATGCAGTGTAGAGAAGTATGTGGAGATTATAGGATGATAAGATGTGAAGATGATAGGATGTGAGGATGATAAGATAGTGAGGCGAAAGGTTCGTGGTAATGAGATCAGGTGACTCTAGAGCGTATGCGTGTTTGAGATGCGTGGCCAAACTCACGCACTGCATTAGTAAAGCAATAAGCGGCAATGAATGGTATCATAATCGGGTTTTGTTAGGTAAAAAAATGCTATTTCGGCTTTTTGACAACATACTAGGCCCTTTTCTACAAATCTTGATTGAAACAGGTCGAATTTCTGGGACTGAAGTGAGTGCTTTGGAAACTGGGTCTATTCTCTCGTGAATGCTGAAGATGATAGGAGAGAGCTTCTTTTTACATCAACAACATCTGAAATATTACAGAAATTTAATTATTGAAATCCATTGCTAAATATGTATTCTCCTACTTCACACTTAGCTAAATTGATTTCGATCCGTATTGCATTTAAAATTTTGGGTCACTATTTGTGTCACGTGATGCTTCATATGACCATTTGGCCCTAAATTTTCAGGGATCTGTACTGAAAACATTATGCCAGTCATCAAGCTATATGTGACTTGACCAGAAATTAGCAATAACCACAACACGTCTAGCTGAATGTTTAGCGTTGGTGCTAGGTGAAACAGACACGTCTAGAGTGTCAATTAGTCACTGTTTCAATATTCTAAGGAGAGTTTGGACTTAACTCAGAAGAGATGTGATCTGAATTTGAATCCAAGGGCTAACTGAGAAAGTACAAGATCGATTGAAAACCACTATTGAGCCATTTTGATGTCCCGGGTATCAGCTTGACGCGAGTGTTCCTTTTAAGCGCATACTTGTCTGCACGCCCTTTCGTTGTAAGTCTCGTCAGATCCATCAATCGATACACTTGTTTCAATTCTCATTGGACTGAGACCTCACTCTCTTAGATTATAACGACTTTGAAATTTTCTGGTTTGGATTTCACAGTCACCACTCCATACAGTTACGTCTGATTGTCGCCCACAGAGCGATTCTAAAATTTCCCTACAACTACATGTGGCGAACAAATTGAGAATCGAACTTCTATGATATTTTAACCAAGATAGTATTCAGGCTTTGGAAAATTGCCATGAATTCCCCAATATCCCTGAAAGGCCTTTTAGCCGCCAACTTTAGCGCCCCAATATTCCCCCTTTACCATAACGAATAGCCCATGAAAAAAGCGGGTTTTCATCGAACATTCTTCACGAATGCCGAACTATGAAAAAATTAAAGACAAACTTTTGAAAAGGGGCTAAAATCAGCACTCAACAACTCTCAACACACTGGCTAGCGCCCACTTTTTCAGTTTTTGCAGCCAAAAAATTGCAGGCTTGGCCCGAGCGCCAAGCGCGCCGGCCCCATATTTTTCTCAGATTCGCCCTGGGCCGCATCTCCATCGCTCATTGCCGAATATTGCCAATTCACCGCCTATTATCGTCACATTGTACAGCCATCCGGCCCAGAAAACGTGGAGGGCACAAAGACACTACAAGACTGGCAAATCCACACCATATTGCTTCTAAATTCCTTCCCCTTTCCAAAAAGAAAAAACTCTCATGCTCCCTGAATCCGACACTCTTTACCTCTATAATCTCACGCTCCGAGCGCCGTCGAGCTCGTTTCATTCGGTGGAAGGCCAGTTTTCTGGGTCGAAAAAAGTCCAGGAGCTTGTGGTCTCGACCACCACGGGGCTCGAGATCTACCGCCCCAATGCCGCCACAGGAAAGCTCCACAAACTCCAGCGGCAGCAGGCGTTTGCATGTATCGAGAACTTGCTGAAGTTCCGTGTCCCGGGCACCGAAAAGGACGTTCTAGTGATCACCTCTGATTCCGGGAATGTCACCGTGGCAGAGCTTCATGCCGATACTTGCCGGTTTGTGCCGCTCGTACAAGAACCGCACTCGAAGCCCGGGCTCCGACGAATCGCCCCGGGGCAGTATTTGGCTGCAGACGTGAACAACCGTGCGTTCATGGTGGCAGCTTTGGAGAAGGTGAAGTTGGTCTACAAAATCGAAACAGACGCTACAAATAACAAGGTCTCGCTAGCGCTGCCGCTCGAGATCGCTCTGCCGAACACATTAACGCTTGCGCTTTGTGCGCTCGACACCGGGCTCGAGAACCCAGCGTGGGCTGCGCTCGAAATCGATATGTCACAGTATCTGCGAGAGAAGTACAGCGCCAAGTCCTCGCGCATCATGCTAACTTACTACGAGTTTGACCAGGGCCTCAACCATCTTGTGCGCCGCCGGAGCCGCCCCGATATGCCCGGCTCGGCGAGTCTGGTGGTGCCGATGCCTGCACAGGTAGGCGGGGTTTTGGTGTGTTGCGACTCGTATTTGATCTACGAAAAGGACCCTGGAAGTGGCTCGCGGCTCCTTGTACCGATGCCCGTTCGTGCCGGGTCCGAGTGCACGAGGATCGTGGCGCATTTCTTGCACCGGCTCAAGAAACAAGACTTCTTCATTCTTCTCCATAGCTCTGCGGGCGACTTGTACAAGGTGACGGTAGCAAACTCGGCCGAGCGGCACCCCGAGATATCCGTGACGTACTTCGACTCCATCCCCGTGTGCAACAGCATCAACGTGTTCAAATCGGGCTTCCTCTATGCAAACACAACCAGCAACAATAAGCTCTTCTACCAGTTTGAGAACTTGGGTAGCGAGAACGACACCACCACGCGTGCCCAGCCTTGGGCCGAAGAGCTCGAGCGCCAGTTCGAGGATTCCGTGCATGAATCGTCTCGTGATTCTCGTCGTTTTCAGCCTGTAGGGCTCCAAAACTTGGCTCTTGTGGACATCGTGGAGTCCCTTGGACCCTTGACGGGCAGCTCACTCATCGAGACACGTTCCAGAGAAACTCCCGAGCCCACGAAGCAGTTGGTCACGCTTTCCTCGCATTCGTACATGAAACTGCTCGTTTACGGAATGCCTGTACTGGAACTAGTCTCTTCCCCACTTCCCATGGCCCCCACAACGATATATACCACCAAGATAGTCAGGAAATCTAGCGACGACCAGTACTTGGTGCTCTCGTCGTCACTCAGCGAGAAAACAACCGTTTTGTCGATCGGAGAGGTCGTGGAAGAGGTCATGGGGCTGGGGTTCCTCTCTGACCAGTACACGCTCGCCGTACAACAAGTGGGTGCCAATTCGGTGGTGCAAATCCACCGCAACGGCATCCGTAATATCCGGCATGTGGCTGAAGAGACTTCCGGCGAAAACACCACCACTCATAAGGTGAAGTCACATTCAGATTGGTACCCTCCGGCGGGAATTACGATTCTTCACGCAACCACAAATAACGAGCAAATCGTGGTAGGGCTCTCCAACCGTGAGGTGTGTTATTTCGAGGTCGACCCCGCCGACGACCAGCTCCTTGAGTACCAAGCCCGCTTTGAGGTTCCAACAGGACTGGTAACAGCTTTGGCAATCAACAGCAACCCAGTGGGCGAACGCAAAAGCTTTTTCTTGGCGGTGGCATCATCGGACGAAACCGTGCAAATCCTTTCTCTCGCGCCAGACAACTGCTTCGACGTGCTCACGTTGCAGGCGTTGTCGTCGACGGCTCGCTCGCTCTTGATGCTTGCATCCGACCGGTCTCTTTTAAATCTTCACATCGGCATGGAGAACGGTGTGTATGTGCGCGTGAACGTCGACCATATCTCGGGAAAATTGTCCGATACTCGGCTGAAGTATTTGGGCACAAGCCCTGTCCAATTGCGACCATTGCGCCTTCCAAATATCCAGCATCCGGGTATTTTGGCAATCAGCTCGCGGCCCTGGGTGGGCTACTTGAATTCCGACAACACCTTTAAGCTCTTTCCCTTGGTAGGATGCAAGATTACCAGCGGAACATCCTTTTTCTCCGAAGATATCGGCACCGAGAGTGTGGTGGGAATTGACGGCAACAACTTATCTATATTCACGCTTGGCAACGACGACGCCGGCGGGTTCGATGCGAGCGACGACTTTGTCGTGAGCCACACAAAGCTAAGGTACACGCCCAAGAAGCATGTGCACCACAAATCGCTTTTCTACGTCATTGAGTCGGATTATAACGTGAGTTCTCCGTATACTTCTGATAAAGAAGTCGACGAGGATTACATCGAAGCATTTGGGTTCGAACACAGCCCCGCCAAGTGGGCCTCATGCCTCCAGGTGGTCGATCAAGTGGCCTTGGAGGTTGTGCAATCCATTGAATACGAGGATAATCAGTGCGCAACTGCCTTGTGCCTCATGGAGGTCGACCTGGTACACTACCTTGTGGTCGCGACGAGCAAAGACCTCTGCTTTGGCTCTTCAAAGCCTCTGGCCACATTTCTCAACACGTATATCGTCGAAGACAGGAAGCAGTTGAAACTTCATCATCAGACAAGGTTGGACGACCAGGTGACGGCGTTGGAGTTTCTCGGCGATAAGAAACTAGCGGTGGCCTGCGAAAACCAGCTCCGCGTGTATGAGCTCGGCAAGAAACAGTTTCTCCGCAAGTCCGCGGCCAAATTCGAGACTTTGAGGAGGGCGAATAGAATAAAGCATGTGGGCGGGGACATTGTTGTTGTTGGGGATGCGCAAAACTCGCTTATTTTTTTCCAGTACGACTCTGTGAAAGCGCAGTTCACGCCGTTTGCAAACGATATCATGGCCCGCCAAGTCACCACCTTTGAACCTTTAGATAGCCGGACAGTGATTGGCGGTGACAAGTTCGGCAATATCTTTGTCAACCGCATCCCACAGGCAGTGTTTGAGCAGTATAAGGATAACGTGTTGCCGAGATTCCAAGACGAGTTTTTGAACGGCGCTGCTGCGCGTACGACCAAGCTCTGCGAGTTCTATATTCAAGACATTCCCACGTCGTTTGAGAAGGGCACTTTTGTGGTGGGAGGCACGGAGAGCGTGATATATACTGGTCTTCAGGGCACGGTGGGGCTCTTGCTCCCGCTTGCCACCAAGCACGAGGTCGAGTTCATGTTAAAGCTCGAGAACGCCATGCGTAAGGCGCTCGAAGGCGAGTTTCTTGACCTCAGCATGCTGAAAAAAGCAATCTCGGTGGCCGGCAGGGAACACATCAAGTTCCGTGGCTACTACAACCCGGCGAAGAACGTGGTGGACGGGGACTTTGTTGAGAAGTACTACGAGCTCGACCAGGCGTCCAAGATCAAGATCGCCATGCTGTTGGACCGAACGCCGCGAGACGTCGAGCGGAAACTCTACGACCTACGCAACCGCGCAGCTTTCTAGTGATAGAGCCTCGCGTCAAACAGCCAGGAAAACTAGTGGTGTTATAGGGTTCCCCAGCAAAAGCTTTAGAGTATTTGATGATGTAATAATGACGTAAAATGACAGCTGCAAAGACAACGCTTTCCAGCACGTATAGCCGTGTCTCGGAATTCACGGCCCCAGTATCTTCAGCCCTCCTTCGGCGGCGAGTCGTCGTAGACAGCCTCCGATTTATTTCCATAAGCAGCGCCCGGTTTATCGCCGTAAACGCCCATTTTATCGTTGGAGCCGCGGTGGAGCGTGGGGCTCTCCGAGCCATTGCTCTCTTCGCTGTTCTTGCGCCCCGGAGTCTGCCCGTTTGGGGTGCTGAACTGCACAAAGTTCCAGAACGCCGGCGACGACTGGCCGGCACTGACAGGCCCCGATTTCGAGCCGTTTCCCGCGGATTTCGAGCCGCGCTCGGGCGTGAATGCTTCTAGCGGCGTGATTTTTTTCGGCGACGTGAAGCTGAGGCCTAGCTCGGACGTGTTGGACGTCGTGGGCGCGGTGGAGTTGTGGATGAGCGACTCGCTGGTGTTGGCGAACGAGCCGCGGGCGCCGTTTTCGGCGGGGCCGCTTTCCAGTTTCGGCTGGCCGGGGATCGTTTTGAACGGGTTCCGTCCCGATTGGGCCGGGTTCTGTCCCGATTGGGCTGGTACAGCTGATTGTCCCGATTGGGCGTGGTACGATGCAGCGTGGAGGGATTTCGAGGCGTCGCCCGCAGGGCGTCTCAAGGCAGACGCGGGGTCCATGCGTTTTTCCGACATGGGCGGCTGCAACTGGTGCATATGCGGGTGGGGCATCTGGCCAATCTGGTGGGGCATCTGAGACCCTTGACCGAGATGATTGGGCATCTGACCGATCTGACCAATCTGAATAGAGCCATGGTTGATCTGACTAGGACCATGGTTAACCTGACTAGGACCATGGTCGATCTGATTGGAGCCCTGGTGAGCGTAAACAGGTCGCTGTTGGAAAGCGCTCGGTGCGTACTTGCCCTGGTTGCTCTGGGAGTTCTGGTACCCGTTAGCATATCCCTGGCTCATGGCCGAATGAACTGGGGGATACGAAGGATCTGCAGGCTCTGCTGGATCTGCTGGATCTGCATGATCTGCAGGCTTAGAAGACAAGGGAGCCAGGACTGGCGCCAGTGGAAACGCCGGCTCTGCCTTCACCTGCGGCTTTGTCTCCGGGAGGCCCTGGTGCGTGGCAAGGTGGATCTGGAGCGTGCGCGAGACCGAGGAGCCGCGGCGCAGCTTCAGCAACGTGCCCGCGCGGACCTTTTTCAAGAAGTCGTGGCGGTAGCTGTCGCTGATCTGCCACTTCATGCCCTTGCCCGGCTCGTTGGGCCGGCGCGGCACCTTTTCAAACGCCTTGTTGAGCGAGAGGTTGTGCCGGATCGAGTTCTGCCACCCGGTCTTCAGGTACTTGTAGTACGCGTACCGCGAGCTGATCCAGTTGTAGATCTCCAGGAGCGACATCACGCCGTCCGGATTCAGGAGGATCGCCTGCGTGATCATCGTCGCGTACAGGTACGGCGGCTTGATGTCCTTGGCGTCTTCCCTCGACAAGTCCTGGTCCAAGTTGCTCTGGAGCGAGACGGCCGAAACCGCCAGTGGCGAGTGTGCCAACTGCCCTTTCTCGAACATCTGGAAACTCGACATGCTGTGGTTGCCGAGGCCCGGGTGTGCCTCTGCGGGCCGCCCCATAGCGCTCCCACCCGCGCCCGCGGCCCGCGGCCTCTTGTGTGTTTCCAAGGAGTACCGTGCCATGCATTGCGCGAGCATTTTCTGCGAAATCAGCGGCGGGGTGTCGGGCAAAATGAACATCATCTGG
>JAKUBE010000329.1:0-13242 GCA_030674755.1 Metschnikowia henanensis | reverse complement strand
CGGATGAAGCCTGTTGTATGAGATAGTCGACCTGCCCGTGAACGTTCATTGGCAATCCTTCACGTTCTAAAAGCCCACGAATCTTTCGGCGCACCTTCTTAAGATGTTCCTGGGGGTTTTCCAGTGTTTTCCAGTCCAACAATGGATCGTAAATCAAAGTTTCCAAAATATTCATCAAAGAGGCCTCATTCTCCCTCACCAACGTCCCTGTGACTTCACATGTTCTTCGAAATGAACCTTCAACGCCTGTAATTCCCATGGCGTCGACCAAGTTCTGCGTTAGTCTGAACGGTACGACCTCAGGGGTAGGGAGTGTTTTTCCCTTTTCGAATAGACAATCAAAATCTATGTGTAAAGCTGCTCCATTTTTCTTCAAAAAGAGAATATTTTCGCAATGTCGATCTCCCAAACCAATGATGTATCCAACAATAGACATAACTGCAGATGTTCTTGTGAAACAGTGCCTGGCTAAATACCATACCGCGGGATCCGAGAACTGATCGATGAACCACTGATGTAAAACAGGCTTTGCCCCTTCACATACACTCCGAAAAAATGCAACCAAGTTTTCATCAACTGTGGGTTCAGACGAGCTTCTGGACTTCGCGAGTTTTTGTGCCTCGGCAAGCTTGCGGAATATCCTTGAGTCGTCAAGAGACATGCCAGCTTTCTTCTGTTGCGCATTGATAACGGCTTTCATTGTGCTCACGTCTTGCACAAACTCGATAACTCCCTTATCTTCGGCGAGAGGAATCACGGAATAGTTTTCAATGGTAAGGCTTCTCTTACGAGCATCGGCGTTGCTGGTTAACAAACGATTGATCATGTTCGTGAACTCAAACACCTTTGCATCTTTTCTCGTGTCATCCATTTTAAGCATAAGACGGTACGGAAGATTATCTGATCCACGGACGGTGATCTGCTTCGGCTTTTGTAGCGACTGAAAGACGTTCACCTTATCATCAAAACCATCGAATGTGACCGAGGCTGACTTCGGAAATGCGTGCCAGTTAGTTTTGCTCCCACTGAAGAAGCTTGATGCTGGAATCCGAATTTCAAGGTTCGATTTGACTGGTATCACCAAAGCAGTCTGGGGCTTGTGGGTATCTTTCACATTGAAGTCCTGGGACAACAGCCACTGTCTCTTTTTCACACCCCCGGTCGAAGGGATTTTTGCTGCGGCGAGGTTTTCGAGAATGCTAAACAATATCTGTGCATTTCTTATATTTTCTCCGAGACCTGAGCTTTTTTTGAGCGATACCAAAATATCAGTAACCCTCTTGCTTCTTACTTCGTCCTTTGACTTCACGTGTGATAAAGTGTACCAAAGAGTGTGTTTCGGATAAGTGGTGATAAGGCTGCTTATGATGTGCTTCATCACCTTCACGCTGGGCTCATGAGAATGGCTCAATCTCGAAAGAATTTGGGTGACACAGGTAAACCAAACATACATCGGAATGCCATCTTTCTGCTCAAGAAGCTCCTGTGCTATCGTGTCCAAACGCTTCAGGGCATCCTTATTGCGTGAAGGCTTTTGCGCGAAGTCAAGCCATACTGTAATCAATTTCGGAAGAGCCTCAAAAATGTAAGTCGTTCCGAGCTTCAACGCATGAAGGTAAAATCTGATGATCTGCTTCTCGTAGTAACCACTTCGATCGTTCTGCGACTCCATGATCTTACTGTAATACTTTCCGATGTCGAAGAATGGCTTTTCCCACGTATTGTCGAGTCTATAGGCTTTGGTATACTCCTCGATTATGGTCGTTGACGAAGAGTGGCTTGACTCGTCGAGCCATAATGCATATTGTAACTGTCTTCTCGCTTTGACTTTTGAATTTTGGGAATCAAGATTTTCAGACAATGTCTTTATTGCCTCTGTTTGCTTTCCTTGTTCCCATAAGAGATGAGCATATTCCACGGAGGCCTCTTCGTCATTGAGGGCCATCGCTTTAACAATTGACCTTGTAGCGATGTCGAGTCTCTTGTTTTGCCTAGCCGTTCTTGAGCATGATAAGTGGACCAAAGAAATTTGGTCTTGATTGCTTGTGACCTCAAAAAGTAGTTTGTGCATCGAGAGAATTTTCCACTGTGTACTGAACTCAAGATCTGTATTTTTCATTCGCTCCAGCAACATCAGCATCAATTCATCTTTCAGGATGATGGCGTCATTCGCACCAGCCGAAACAATCAAGGATGAATCGAACATTACGTGCAATTGTCTCAATAAATTAGTGTTTCTTGAAAAAGACAGAGACATTGACAGTGACAAAGATTGCCCAATGGTTGAGTAAATTTGTTGTATGGTCAGATGAAATTGCCCCTGATCTTGCCTTACAAGAGAAATGAATCCCTTTGCAAATTCTAACGTTACCACGTCTTCAACGTCATGAGGTTTTCCAATAGTTGCTGCAGCGTTATGCCACCTTATGATTTCAGCGATCTCACCCGACTCAAGGGCAGCTTGCAAACCCACCATTGCCCAAGCAATAGGGAGATGAGTAATCGAGTCATTTCCAATCTGTGAATTGAGAGATGATAATACTTTATCATAGAGCGCGTGATTGGTGAACGACTTCAACAATCGAGTATTGCAATTGACGCGCACTTCCTCGCTGCCAATATTGCTCAAAACTTGGAATGACTCCTGAGCAAGATACCAATTCTCATTGTATTGAAATGCATCAAGCTTTTCCGCTAGGTTTTGTGTGGAAAACTTTCGCAATACACCGTTCAAGGCATCATAATCTTCAATGTTGGAGTACACTGATTGTAGAGTGCTTGCTATGTTGAGTTTATCCAACGTTTCTTTGGCTTCTTCCTTCTCTTTTCTGTAACATTTCTCGAGGTACAAGATTGTTCTCTCGTACGAGTCACATTGAGAAGATGTAATGGCGATAAGCTCCGTGGGGATCTCTTCGAGAAACTTCAATACCTGCCAGCGACAACTTTTCAACATAGTGTAGTCTGTTTTCGGTAAAGACCCATCACTCATACGTTCTGTGGCAGCAGAGACCCACTCATTGAAATAGTCCAAGACCTCAAAAATGCTTTGGTAGCACATTTTGAGATTTTCTAGTCGCTCGGAACCAAGACTATTGTTCGCATCCGTTCTTAACACACACAAAAACTCCGCGAGGATGTCGTGAAAAACTTGCTCATCACCGCTCACGATATGAGATAGTACAACGTACTTCAACAAGTAAAGAGATATTGAAATCTCGTCATCTCTGATGAGCATTGAACATGTTTGAAAGATGAACGTTTTCGTGGGATTCAGATTTGCCTTACCCTTCTGAGTCGAAGTGCCTCCTAGTGGTCTTCGGAATAAATCTGTGGAAAGGTCCACCAACCACTTTTCAAATTTTAAGCCCAAATGGAAGTGAGGAAACTCAATAGGCTCGTATCGTGGAGGCGATGCAAAATACATCGAGGACAAAAGTGGAGTGAGGGTAGACCTGTCTATCTCGGAGAAGCGATGCCAAACTTCACTGCGGATACCTTGACTCTCGCCTTCGGTAATCGAGGGATCCAATCGTAGAATTCTCAAGAAACACTGCATCGAATATACCGAGAAAAGCTGCCTTGTTGGATCATTCAGGGCCCAAAAATTTTTGATAACTCTATTCTGGATAAAGTCAACCAAAAATGTTGCATTTTCTTCATAATCTTGGAAATCGTAGAGCACAAGATTTTGAGACTTGATAGTCTTGAAATTGAATTTGCTCGCATCAAGGGTCCCGAGGCTGGCTAGAACGGCTGCACATTTTGCGGCCATTTCGGAATCCCGATTTTTGAACTGTACTGAGAGGTCCAAGATAGCTCTGACCATCCTGGATATTTCAGGTTCGCTGGATGCCTCTCTCAAGGTTTCACTCTGCCACTTTTGCTGATAAGCTTTGGACAAGTTGATCAAATCATCCAATGCTTGATGCACAACAACTCTATTATTCGTCAATAACCTTCTAGTGAGCTCAGGGAAAAGTCTCACCTTGTTCTTGAGTTTCAGCATCGCATTTGCCGACGCATCTGGAGCATAAAACTGGTCTAAGTTTTTCACGAAGGAGTATGAGTAATAATAAGGGCCGTAATTATTATACTTTTCTGTGATCTCTTTGTAGAGTCTTCTGAGAATGTTTGCAGCGATGGTTTTCGACCGAAAAGAAAAGCTGTCGAATCTCTGGAATATTAGGGAAATCGAGATATCAAACAATGACACGAGCTTTGGAGAGTCTAGCTTCTGCACAAGGACATTCCAACACTGAAGTGCGTATACTTCCAAAGAAGACGATTCCATGGCAGCTTGGAGGCATGTGGAGATCTGACCCAAAGCCCAAGTCGCTGCTTCGACATTTTTCAGGATGAGAAACTGCATTGCTCGTATTGAACTTACCTTTTCCATATAAGGCTTGATCCCTTTAGTTTGATGCACCACCTCAGAAAACTTTTGGGCAAGCTCAAGTATGAAGTCCTGAAGGATGAAGCTGACATAGTCAAACAGACTCTCATCTGGTGGGGCCGCAGAAGAACCGTTCTCGGGCTTTTTGGACCAGTGTATCTTAGCCACGAACACTATTGCACGAAGGATCAGCTTTTCATTTTTCAACGAGCCGTCTTCATCCGTTTGCATTTGAAGCAATATTGCCCAAAGAACAGCACCCACATTCGACACCAAGTCCAAGATACTCATTGATCTGTAACTAGGGCTCACATTGCTCAAGACACTCACAATGTACTTGGCATCATTGTGGTCGTCTTTGCATAGATACGTCGCAATAATACGTGGTAGCATTTTCGTGATGAGCTTCACTTTGGTCATGCCAGAGGCTTCTGCGATCTCCTGGATGAAATCATGTTTGTAATATTCCATAAGCCATGGAGTAGTATACTCCCGTGTATTACTGAGAAAGTAATTCTTCGAGATCCCAAGCAATTCCGTTAACCTCGAAAATATTCGCGAGTTTTGGATGATATTCTCGGCGATACTAGGGAGATATGGTGAGAGAAGCTTGTAAGGTGTCATGGCTCTTGCGGATGCAACATACAAAAGACAATTGTACGCGAGATTCACATGTTGCTCGTTGGTCTCGCCTAACGACTGGATCAACTTGATGAATAAAACACAAAGCCATTCTCCCTCGCAGGTGATCGCAAGCTCTGAAAGAGCTAACATTGTAGATTCCGCCAAATGAATATTTTCGTTCGCTGGGCTGTATCGGATACCGGACAAAGTCCCGAAAATTGTTTTGAATAAGGCTTCCAGATTCTGGTCGATTTCACGGATCAAAAACAATGGGACGATCCGAGCTGCCAATATTCGGACGTCTCGGTTGTTGTGTTTTGTGAGGCAACGGAGGACGAAAACAATTACGGGATTGTTTGGTTTGCAGTCACGGTCCGGAAGTCTGTATGTTGCGAGCAAGTTGAATAGAAAAAGCAAGAAGTTTGATGCTAAAAGCACATCGTCAAACAAGAGATTACCATTGCTCTTGAGTAAGTACTCACAAACCACTGTAGAGTACAATGACAACGCATCATTCACCTCGGACAACTGTTTCCTTTTGACTGAAATATTCTCGTATATGTTCTTAGACGAAAACTTTGTGCAATGAGTGCAAGCGCCAGATGAAAAGTCAAAATCACCCGCAATAATACTAGGAACATCCGTTAATGCGGACAAAAGAGAGTACAAAAAAATTCTTTGGTCAGAGTCAGAACTCTTTTGGCGATGTGTCTGAATGAGGCTGTACACGTACCCAAGCCAACTTTTCACGCTGTATTGATCTGCAGCAGTAAACCCATTCCGAGAAGCAAAATTTGAATAAGAAAGCCGGTCATCCACTGCAAGTTCTAGTTGTTTGACCAAATTAGTTTGATCAGAGTTGAGCACACGAAAAACAAGAGCGTCGAGCTCGGTATCCATAAAAGGCGCGGGTGCAGCGAGAAGCTTTGAAGGCTCGTGAGTGAACGTCGACGGAATTTGGAGACTGATTATCTGCAAAGTTTTGAGAATCACTAGGGGAAATTGTTGGTTTCGATCGGCCGACGCGTTGATGTCAAACAGAGACAAAGTAAAAGAGCTGAAAAAGCTCGGGAGCACGCCTCGTTGCCTGCAAAGAAGAAAGATCTTCATCAAGGACACGCAAGTGATCCGATTATATCGACTCAAATTGAGTGTTGCAGGATTGCGCAATTGCTGGCACTTACTAAAGTGCTGATGAACCCACTTGAGCACCAATTCTATCAGCGTCCACCGCACGGTCTTATCTAGCTGTATGTTGGACAAAAGGCTAAGAAGTAATATCGATCTCGCGGTATCTACGAGACTAGAATCAGAGTCGGAGATTGGTGCCGGTGCCGGTGCCACGCTGGCGGCCGAAATAGCAAAATCCAACCGTTTCGCGTACGACTCAAAGCGATGCTTGAAATCGGACGTGTGTAGAATCAATTTGGACGAGATTTCATAGTCATTGAGAACTGTGAATAGGTGAACCGTAGTGGAAAGAAGGGGCCCAAAAGCTAGTGGATGTATTCCCGCTGCCCCATCAAACAGCACGTGACGGTACAACTTTTCCACGTTTGTCTCGAGCGTGGAAAGTAATTTGGCACGGAGGTTTTTCTTATGTTTGAGTCCGTGGAGGTGCACCGTGACGATATTTATGAGTTCGATCAAAAACAGTTTGATCGCGTTTGTGAGATCTAAGTTCTCGGGATACTGAGAGAGCCACAGCACGGCAAATGTAACAGCGCATTCGTAGAAAAGAGCAGGCGTGGTAGGACGCGTCAAGGATGAGGTGTCAAACAAAATCAGAGATATTTCTGCCGGCAGCACCTCGATGTTGAGCAACGATTTGCGCTTGGAAAACACTAGCTCTATTGCCGAAAAAATCTTGGAAACAAAGCTCTGTGCTTCCATATCCCGACGGGCTTGCAACACCGAAAGCTTGGCGCTGGCAAACCGAAATAAGCAGAGCGCCAACTTTTTAAAATCTGTCAGCTCATCGTGCTCGACACCGTTTTGGATATTTTTGTGTACGTCGGTAAGAAACTGATCAAGCTCCAGCGACGAAATACGGGCGAATGGAGTGGCCATTTCATCACGTGGTGCAATGATCAGAAAAGAGCCCAGGTAGAAATGCTAGATTCGCTGAGACGCGGAGTGCGCGGCGCGTGAGATCATGTACGTACAAGAGGCAGGCAGACAGCTGCAGAAAATGTTTCACATAAGCTGCAAAAAAGATATCAGGCTCTCTTTATATATATTTTTTTTGAAAGCGGGGAAGAGCGGGGAAGAGCGGGGTAACAAGAAGAGGCCTGTGGTATATATTTGTTGGGCTTTTCCACTGTTTTGTTTCAGAATTTCTTAATTTTCATTGCATTCTATCTACATCGTAAATTCGCCTGTGGCCTGCGGTTACGCTCGGCGGGCTCGCACTGGCGTCGTCTGTGCGCAAATGTTTGGCCACTTTTGGATGAACAAAGAAATCCGGATCTAAATGTCCTATTTTGGGAAAATAGATGGTGAAAAAGAAAAAAGGGAATAAGCGCTCGTTCAGAGTTCATGAGTACTTCCAGAACCACAATCGGCTTTCACAGTTTTATTGGCACACACTCATATAGAACTCTGCGCTGCGTTGTTTTAATTCTTTTCTCCTCTCCTTTCTCCATTTGGGAACTTGTCTCACTGCTCGTAAGCGAGAGATCTCTTGAAAAGCAAGATATGTGGCTCCGGGGCATGTGTTTCATAATGTGCCCAACCTAACGACTGTGTGATTCCCAAGCCTCTCCATTCTTCCTCTAGCAATATACGCAAGGTGCCCGTTTCGGGGTTGAAGTAGTCCTGTGGAATTGCTTTCAACATGTTCTTGGGAAGCATCACGTGACGGTACTCGCTGAAGTCGTCACTGTAACGGGGCGAGTACTGGATCATATCCTGAAATTCAAGGATTTTGGCCCGCTCCGAATCAGTGAGGTATCTGGGCCTGGTGCTCATGGCGATTTTTGAAGGTGAAGCGAGTGTATATTTGAAATTGCAGTAAACTTTAGTTCGCGTTCGGGTTCGAACACAAGATCCCAGAAAAGCTTTTAGTTTGCGAGCGTGTGCAAAAGATACACGTGATTTTAGAGTGCTAGATACTTGGTGGGAATCTTGATGTTGTATCTGACAGCTTGTTCACAGATAAAAACAGATCGCTTTGAGATCTCCACGACCAACGCGCGCTTGGCTCGCGTCTCACCTCAAGGCTCACGCGACAAGAACAATCGGGAATAAATATACAGACAATTGGCTCTAATTTGGCTTGAAGAAACACTATTCCTTCACCAAAACCTAACATTTTTGTGAATGACACGCGTCTGCGACCGCTGAAGTGGCCAAACGATATTGACAATTCACAAGATGTTATTCCTCGATCTCACATCTGAATTCACCATCCAGGCGCGATATCAATGCGCGCCTGGAATCTTTTTGAGTCGAACCATCATGGCGCATTTTGTTCATTTCACTCGCTTTGTACCCGGAAGTACAATTGGAGCATTGCATTTTGAGAGTGCGTTTACAAATAGAGCATTCTTGACTATGTTGGCAGAGTACCTATGAGATCTGAGCCTGGAAATCTGCATAATCTCATAACCCAAATATTTCATTTCCGCCGATGCCTTTTGGAATAGTGCTCAAGGGTACCAAACCAGATGAGCTTAAGGCCAATTTCTTTGTGCCGAGCATCTCACCAAAAAACTTCAAGAATGATGAATCTACTTCACACGCTTCACATGTCCTTCTCATGATACAGGCATTTTCGATGGAGCAATTTATCGAGGAGTTTTCGCTATTGCCGAGGCTGGCGAACGTCACTTTTCTCATACATCTCCCTGGGTGGGCGACATTAGCCGAAATGCGTCTACTTTTGGAAAACGACTCTCGCGAGACCGCCATTGTAGTTCCGGTTTTTGACGATTCAGAACACTTCTTCATGCTCAGAAATGAGATGACAAGAGAGGAGGTGTATCCGGCATTGATCCTTGAGTTACGTGGCTCGGTCTCCCGAGAAAATATTCGGCGCTACAAATGTCTTCTGTACTTGGCGGTATACATAAATTCCAATGAGAGAAAAATCCAGAACTGTGTTTTTGAAGGTGCCGCGGAACTTACGAAAAAGCCCTGTTCACCTGCGCTTCTTCTCAATCCTGAAATTAGTGTGAGACACTCGTTCGAATTCTGGCGTTCAATTAGCGACCACAAACTAGATCCCTTTTCCGATATGCTTATTGACCCTCTACAGCCACTCACAGTTGACATGGAGCTTGATGTATACGAAACTTTTGAGAAAGATCACACTAAGTATACACAGTACGAACTTGCAATCGAAATGGCTCTCGCCGACTTGCGCCAGTCTTTTTCCAACTTAAAAATCCTTGTGATTGGGCCGGGTCGCGGTCCAATATTGAGGATGGTGATGAAGTTTGCTCGTGATTGCGATAAAGTGGTGGCGGTCGAAAAGAACCCAAAATGCCACCTGGCACTTCTACAGCTATGTGAAGCATGGCCTTCACAAGTTCGACTCATCAAAGGCGATGTCAGAAACTTAAAGCGGTCATATTTGGCGTCTTTCGACTTGGTGGTTTCCGAATTGCTAGGCTCTTTTGGCTGCAACGAGGCCGTTCCTGAGATATTAGACGTATTCAAAGACCTCAAACCGATCATGATTCCTTCAGAGGTTTGCAGCTATGTTCAGCCAATCTATACTGATTTGGAAATTAAAAACTGGCTGGCACGCCCATTTCTCGCCAAGCTCAGCAGCTTTTACACAATCTGCAACCCTGTTCAAGTCTTTCGGTATGAGTTTCCCGGTGAGAACGCTCTTGATCAGCATCGCAGCTTGAATTTCAAAGCCATATCAGGTGAGTTCGCAAACGCCTTATACGGCTACTTTGATGCTTGCTTGTATGGGCCCTACCGTATCGGGATTCTCCCTCAACAGAGCAAGTTAGAATCCTGCGAATCTTGGTTTCCAATGCTCTTTCCAATACCAAAAACCGGGTTTCCGCTTCTGGCTACTTTCAACAGGATCAGCAGAGCGTCTGTGACTTATGAATGGATTGTGAATGGTGTCTCCTGCGGAGCCGAATACGAGGTAGACTTACACTCAACGCGCAATTGAAGTCCTTGGCTTCAGTTTAAGCTTACGTCTTGACGTATCCTATTCTTCAAACAGCGCAGAAAAATGACCTTAGTACTTGGTAAGGATATCAGCTCTAGATCGACTTGAGGCTTCGCGCAGTGCACCGGCTTTTTCGTCGTGCGTTTCTCGAGTGTCTCTCATGTCTCGAGTCGCCTCTCTGTGCTGGTTTGTTGAGCGAGATTCAAATCTCGAATCACCTCGGTTTCCTTGATTTTCCCTTGAGCTTCTCACTCCAGACCCATGTCTATCGTGAGGGCTGACGTAACTATCCCGGAAGCTCTGGCGGTCGTCTCGACGGTCGTCTCGATTATTATCCCGATGATCTCTCCGATGACCCCCTCTATGCTGGCTGGAACGATCGCTGTCGTTTCCCCTGTTATACGAAGATCCCCTTGATCCATTTCTATTTGCATTCTCGGGTGAGCGATCACGGCGGTCACTTCTCTGCCTGAAACGCTCTCGCCTGATCTTCACAAGCGGGTCGTCGCTTAGTAATTTTGAAGGAGCCAGATTTCCGACCGCGGCCACCTTATCAAATCTGCTCGCCACAGATGTTTTCACCGCCTTGTTTCCCCTTATGAGCTGTTGCACATCATCGGATTTGGCCAAAAAATCCTCCTCGACCTCGCGAAACCCAGACTCGTCGTCCGCTTTGTCTTTGGGCCCCTCGTTATACATCCACCCGAGCTTATTGAGCTGAAGCTTATCTTTAGAGGGCATGCTGGACGGGTCGCTGCCATACTGAAGCCTGATCATCTCCTCTTTCTCGCGTTCTTGAGCGATTTCCTTCTGCCGCTGTTTGATTGTTTGGAGCTCTTTCAACGCCTGCTGCTCGCGTTCCCAGACCTTTTTCTGGTTTTTTAAAAGCGCAGGGTTCCATGATTTTTTTAGGTTGAGATCGCCAGGCATATTGAGGTGGGTTATATGGATACTTGATTTCGAGGTGATCTGATAAAGGCGCCTAAACTTTAACACTTTTGGAAGTGCTGGATTCTGCGCTATAAGCTGCGTGTTCTATGTCGGAAGCGATGTGTTTTAGAAGCAAAGACCTCTTTTGTTTGCGCTGTTAATTGATGACCGCGAATTGTTGCCTGGTGTGGAGAGCGAAGACGTTATGCGCATGATTGGGATGTCTCTGACGTCCCTTTGATATCCATGAATTATTCGATAATCAGACCAACCGGAAGATGAGGCTATAATCTAGGAAAGGGTACCGATAACAAATTCAACTATTTTTTTTCCCTTGATTTGTGAGCGAAATGCTCGAAATATCATGTGGTGCTGAAGTTAGCACGCCGTTGGGAGAATGACATCAGTGATCGGGACTTTAACGCGAGCACAAATCAGTTGGCACGTCTTCATTCTACTGAAATCCTAAGAAAAGGAAACTACAATCAAAACCGTTTTTTGATTTTGGAATCTCTTTCCCAACCAAAGAATCCGTCCCATTCTAATCTTCCAAATTAAATTGATTACTTGCAGTATGAACGCAAGAACAACGGCACACCAAAGCCAAGCAAAACAGCTTAGAAACCGTGAATCTTGATTTTCTTCTTGGGCAACAGCAACTGGCCCGTCAAAAACTCCGAAACTTTAACTCTCTGATCTCCTTGCAACTGGATAACGTCACCCAAGGTCGTGTCCTTCACAATACTTCCATTGCAGGCAAAGTCCTTTTTTAACACCTTCAAGATTTTCTTCAAATCGTACTCGGTGGGCAAGCCCTGCACAGTCGTCAAGGTCTTACGACCGTTACGCTGCTGAATACGGATATGGATATAGTTATTCTCCTGAGCTTCGGAATCACCAGTGTCAGCGAAAGGATCTATACTGTTAGTACGGGACGAATCATGATGGTTTCGCACGCGCAGCGCGCTGTTTGATCGCTTTCCACATACCAAATGAATTTAAGTTTTGGATAGTAGACATATACGGGGAGAAACGTTCAGATATATATAGGTAGGTTGGATGAAGAAGAGACAAACCGGTTTTCCCTCGCTGTTTTCTTGCCTCTTTTTTTGGGTGCGGGCGCGACATTGCGTGAATGTCGTGCACAATCACGCTGCGTGAAATGTCGGCACGTGACCTCGCACGAGCAGCCGGGCCGCACCAGTGCATAGAAAAAAGGGGCCTAGACCGCGAGGGAGAGACCACCTACGCCCAGGGGATGAAACATGGGTTAAAAAAACCGATTGGCTTCCAGAAGTGCTTTTATTGGTGCACGGGTGTTTCGCGGCCAGCAGCCTGCTTGTTGATAAATTTCTCAAATCTGTGCTTCAATTTGCACGTGATTTTGGTACCTGCCTACGCGTCGTCTACATGCCGGTCGTGTCTTAGACTAGTCACGAGAGATGCCAATAGAAAGGAGGTTCAGGGGACATTAAAAGTGGATAAATTTCCGAAGATGAAAAGCACCCATAGCCTAGTCAAAGGCACCACGTTTTTCTCAAAGAACAGAAGATTTGATGGGAAGAAGCGTCTCGCTGGATCAAATACCGTTTCTCTTGTATACAGTCCCCCTCCACCCAACGATTGATTGCGCGTCCCGTCCTACATCTGCGAATCAACGCACTAGCAATTGCGTGGATCTAAGCGCACCAGCATCTCCTATCTTGCCGGCAATTCTTGTTTAGGAATTTCGAGATCTCCTTCTGTTTTCCTCTGCGACAGAAACACATTTGGTAGCAATTGTCGGTCCCGAAGCTTTCAGTTCAACGTCGACTCGCCCGTATCACGTGCCGCATCTGCCCTCTGTTTTCCGGCCGCCGCGTGAAATACTTTGTTTGCCTTCGCTCGTGCAAAATCTGCTGTGGCTATCAGATAACTCTGTTCGTTGAACACACACATCATCTATTTCGAAATTAATTCGAATCATTCACTCATATATAGCTAATCATGGGCAAACCTGCGAGTCCGGCCTCGCCCGGGCTGAAAAAGACATCTGAAAACGCTGCCAAGCAAAGCAAAGATGTGCCGAGCGTGAAAAAACAGCCAGTGGTCAACGAAAAGGAGAAGAAAAAACAGGCGTTTGTCACCCGGACGATCTGGTCGTTGGTGATGCTCT
>JAKUBE010000328.1:0-13296 GCA_030674755.1 Metschnikowia henanensis | reverse complement strand
TACGATATCAGTGATCATAACGCGTCTTGAGGCGTCGGAAAATTTCTGGAGTACAGTGAATTATTATGCAATTCTACCATCGAAAACCCCCATCTCCCCGAGTAAACGTTAGTGGAGATACCTGTTTACACTTGTTGAAGAAGACTAAACGATGACAAAATTAAAGAGTTCTCAAAAGCATCACATGTAGAAGCCTATAAAAACAGTTACAAATAAATGGACAGTGAAAGTGTGGGACCACATTGGCGCAATCGGGCCCGAACTTGGCCTCGGCCGGCACCCAGCCAAAGCGCTTAAAAAATAAGGGCACTCGCACCAGCGGAACTCACGTCATGTGACCACGGGGTTCCGGACTTCCATCATGGTTCAGGAGTTATTACGTGTGTCACATATGAATGTGCCCAAAGACACCCTCTCAAAGTGGCTTCGCATCCCGTCCCCAAAGTGAGAGTGTCCAGGCAAAAAACAAATGTATGTGCAAGTGCAAAGCTTAATTTTGTTTGAGCGACAAGGTTTTGACTCATTGGCAATGTTCCGCGTCACGTTTTTTCTCAATTGCTTCTTGTGTGCACGGCTAGCGCTGCAAAACTCGAGCCAACCAAAATTTTATGTGGGGGGCCATGGAGAGGAGCCCCGAGCTATCAACCATCTTGGCAGTGCGATTATCATTGGTTGCTGTTTTTACACTAGGTCATAGTTGGCTCAGGCTCGTTTAGACGAAACTCAGTGGGGTCTGGTACCCCTCACGTGACGTTTTATAATATGACGTTTCTTCAAAAAAAAAAAGAATCAAAGTTCTGGTGGAAGAACAACGAAGGGAATGAATTGATAAATTACACGCATGTCTATTCCCTTTCGTTTTGTATTTCCTCGAGGACTGCGTATGTAATTTTGGCTCACCAGCCTACAAAGTAGACAATCTTTTCTGAAGCATAAGTTCCAAATGGACAAGTAAGTTTTTCGAAAACATTCTTAAGAGCCACCCTGTGTTCTGCTTTCTTACCTCATAGTATTGTTAGCACCTCAGTATTAAGTTACAACCGTGGTCGGATTGCAATATCGCGTTTGCCCTGCACGCACGTCCCTGATCCTACACCTCTCTAGATTCTCGCGCACACCACTTGCGATAAGTTGGCATTGAACTATATTGCAGAATTAATCAGGTACGATGGATGAGTTGAATTCTTCCCAGCAGGATGCACTCAGCGAATTTGTGGCCGTCACAGGAGTCTCCTTGGATCTTGACGAGACTCAGGCAAAAGCACTAGCTCTACTCTCGCACCACAACTACAATTTGAACAACTCAGTGCTCGCATACTTCGAGAGAGGATTCGACCTACCGGAGCCTGAAACGAGCCGTTTTCAAGATAACTCAATTCAAACGGCTTTTGAGAGTGACGCCTTTTCCGTGGCAACTGAGAACACCAATGGAAGTAACTACAGCAATTTACAAGGCGATTTTGCATTCATGAACATGTTGCCGAAATTAGCCAGGGCACCCAGAATATCGAACAAGTGGCAACTAGACCTAGGAATACACGTGTCACGCAAGGCTTTCAAAGATCCCACTGAAACCACTAGTACTGCAATTGATGAGAAGCCCAAAAGATCGCCAATCTTATGGATCATATTTCTCATTATCCCGAAAGCACTCTCCTATGTATTCTCCGCCTTTCGCTATCTTCTCGGTCTCAATTTTACCGTGGGGATGTACGATACCCCAAAACACCAATTCAATTACGAGACGTATGATGAAAATTACAATCCTAGAGACACGCTTCTAGTGGAAGACGTGGCGGAAACATACAATATTGCATGCGAGCAATTTAACGAGTGCTACGACTCCAGTCAAAATGACATTCACTTTCTTCTTGGCATATTGTGCGATGATGACAGCGCTCATTTCACGCAAAAATTACTTAAAGACGAACGCTTTAGAAACCTTTTTTCAAAGAGTACGGGGCAGTTTAAAGAAACCCATTTGTTTGTGAACAACGTGGATAAAAGCCCCGAGGCATTTGAGGTAGCCACCACCTATAATTGCCGAAGGCTTCCATTTATATTCTTGGTGGGTAATGTTTCCAGGGATCCCTCTGTGATGGCCTCCATGTCAGTCATATACAAAGCCAATTGCACATTGGGTGATGACGAAGAACGAGAAGAATTGATCAGGAAATTGCTGGGCAACCTCAACAGAACCTTGAGTGACTACAACCCTCAGCTTGTTACGAAGCGCTTCGACAAGCAGGAAATAGAGATGAGCCGTATTATAAAGGAAAAGCAAGACGAGGCGTACTTGGAGTCGCTTCAAAGTGACAAAGAGAAGAAAGCCGAGAAAGAGAAGAAACGCTTGGAAGAAGAGGAACAGTTGAGATTGAAGGGTCTCAGAAAAAGCTTTATCAAGCATCTTGTCGAGACGAAGTACTTTGAGAATCAAACGAAAGGCGTGCCGGCCAATGATCTCGTAAGAATATCGATCAAGCTACCGGATGGCAGAAGGATTGTACAAAAGTTTTTGAAGTCTAGCATGGTGGGCGAAGTGTATGTTTTTGTGGAATCGCTTGTGAATGAGGATGTTGAGGAAAGCGATGTTGAACCATCGAAGTTGGCCATGCGCGAATTCATCGAGGGTTTCAAATTTTCTTTCGAATTATTCAAGCCACTTCCTAAGTGCTGTTTGCCCAGTACAACAGAGACCATCCGCGATTTTGGCAACCTTAGTTCAGGAGACAGCATATTATTCGAGTACATTGACGATGATAACGATGAAGAAAATATCTAATTTGAGGGTTCAGTGCACTGTCTACAAGGACGCTTTGTGGCCTTAGTTCAGTCGATTTTGACAAACATTTCAATTCTTGAACTAACAAGCAGAGACAAAGCCATTCATAGGTTTTTCCGAATATTATGAGTCTAGCTCTTACGTACCTTTAGAAGCTGATTGCGATCTGAGTAGGTGCTGATCAGTGATGTTATCATGACAGAATGAACGCAATTGGCAATCATCCAACGGCAACTTATTACTTTACGTACTGCCTGAAGAGTTCGCTGAAGATTTCGCTGAAACTGATTCAAAAATGGCCAAGCCTTACAAGCTGAAGAGATGACTTATACTTGGTGTCTGTCACCCTGCCAATGACGTCCTATAATATGTGATTCTCAAACAAAAAAATACTACAAAACACTCGAGACTACGCTTGTAGTATCGAACGTAACTTTAGTCCAAGCGACTTGACTGTTTGCTTACGGAAAGTGGAAAGACTTCCTGTAATTCAGGAGGACTAGCGAAATACTCTCATGAAAAATTTCTTTCTTGCAACTATCAGTGATTACATGAATTCACTAGATTCTTAAAGAGCAATAAAGTGTGCTTGGTTGAAAAAAAATTGCAACTTTTGAATGTGGCGTCGCTCATCGAGCAAATATGTGCTTACATCTAACATAGCACCACTTGGCGCCCGCAATAAATAAACGAAAATTTCTAATACAAAACTTTAAATTCAATTTACGCGAGTTTTACAATTCTATCACCAAAGCGCTTCTCTTTCTGCAAAAATGATTGTATTGTGGTCGCCTTAGGCTCTGTAGTCTTTCTGATTTGAGCAATAATTCCGGCGGGGCGATGTGCCTCTCATATTGGCGCGATGCGGAGGCCAAGCAAACGTGGAGGTAGAGGTTTAAAAGCGAGGCACGCCGTTTGAGCATGTTCGGTGGGGTAAAATACAGTGCTCACGAGGAATTGCTGACTAGGACACTGCGTTTCATTTCACGTTCGAAAATAGATACAGTCTTTTCTTTCACAAATACAAAGCTCTTTCAAGATCAGTCCAGCTCTACATTTCCACCTTTCATATAATCGGCAGATTCCTGCGACTCTCTAGTACCGATCACAAGCAAAATGGCTAGCCGTGTTTCGAAGTTGGAGGCTGAAAAGTTGGCTATCATACAGCAATCGATGTCGAACCGGGGAAGATCGAAATCGCCGTCTGGAAACAACTCGAGATCGTCATCTGCCCTGGCGGACGACTTCAACAATAAAGAATTGAAATGGTCCATTATCAACCACGATCCACTGGAAAGGATACACGGAGATAATGGCACAGGGGTTGCTCCAAGCGAGGATGTATGGGACGATGCCCACAGTGAAGAGGAACATATCAGCGACGATTATGAGGGTGAGAAATTCGAGTACAATGGAACCGGGAACATCCTTCCCAACTACGCGTGCCACGATGAGAAGATGTCTGAGATCTCCTCGATTTTGGAGCATTCTAACTTGAATGACCAGGAGACCATCAAGAAGCTCGAAGAACTCACTGCCAGCGAACGAGCTGTAGCAAACGCCAGAAATATAGGCTCTAGTGTAGATAACGATGTGATGGCCAAATTGTCCGAAAGCAAGCACGCGTTGACGGGGCAAGACAAATTGGACTTCTACAAGTCCGACCAAGACGCGGAGTCAAGAAGACAGAAGTTGGAGGCATACCAAGCTTATCGAAGAAAGATTATACATCAGGAAAATGACAACTTGCGTGCTGGCCATCTGTCATCCGCCAAGAAGGGCGACGAAACCTCAACCGAGGGAGGCGAAGGATCCGAGTTCATGATCCCGTACACCTCAGCAGTGGAAGACAAGTTAGACTCTGAATTCGCTTCTCAGCTTAACGAGACCATCAAGGAGGGCAAAGTAGATTCCAACCTCTCGCAGTCGAGGGTGATTCAAACGATCACCCGAGGAAACTTCTTCCAGCTTATCAACCCGCAGATCAAGCCCAAGATGTTTTTGCTTTGTATGGACTTCAGTCCTGAGTCCATCTTTGCCCTTGAGTGGTGCCTAGGAACCGTGTTAGTCGACGGGTCTGTCCTTTTCATTGTCTGTGTCATTGAAGAAAATGATTCTAATCACCATTTGAAAGGTAACACGCTGAACGAATCTGCCAGAGAGAATGCGCGATTGAACATGCTCAACAGAGCTAAGCAACAGGTTTTGAGTTTGCTCAAGCTCACCAAATTGCAAATCCACATAGTGATCGAGATCATACATCACCCCATTCCTCGTCACTTGATCTTGGAGTGCATTGACAACTTGCAGCCAACCCTTGTTGTCGTGGGATCCAAGGGCCTGAGTGCTATCAAGGGAGTTTTGTTGGGTTCCTTGTCGAATTACTTGGTGACGAAGTCTTCTGTTCCAGTCATGGTCGTGAGGGAGAAACTCAAGAAGATCAACAGATTCAAGAGCGGATCCTCGATTTTTTCAAACAACATCAAACCCTTGACTTTGTCGGAAGCGAGAGTAGATTGAGGATGTATATACGCCCATTTGTTCTCCATTGTACGTTACACAATCTTATGTCTCAATATGGAACTCGTGGAACATGTAAAAAGGGAACTTGACTATCAAATTCTTTTAAGTACCAAATGCCAACCTTGTTTAAATGCTATAGGAAAAGTTCTGTGAAAAACGTTTTGCTCTTGCTGAACGTGGCGCCACAACCATCGGCGGGACACTTCCTGGGAGCTGATATCTGAGGATTTGAAATCGTCAGTATACTCGATGCCTTCCCACGCTTCACCGGTGGGCGACTGCCGATGTTTTTGATGCATCTTCCGCAAAATACATGTCCACACTTGGCAGCAAATACCCTCTTGGAAAGCTGCCTATCAGCGGGAAAGCATTGTCTCACACAAAACCATGGAGCCATGACTTGCGAGGCCGTTGCATGCTCTTTGAGGTTTTCGTCATACTTCGGATTGGGCTCAAAGTCGTCTGGAATACCATCGCCCAAAACCACGCCGCACAACTCACACATGATATTTTCTTCTGGGGTGATATTACTCGTGTAGCCGTCCAGCGCTCCGCATGCAATATCTTTCTTCTGCTCGAGGACTTTATTGTTGTGTCTGATTTCGGACTCCATTTTGCGATCTAGTGAGATTTCTTCCTCACGGCTAATTCTCTCCATGATAGCCGACGAGACTTCGCCATCTTCTCGGCCCCGGAAAAATTCACGTACTCGCGGATGTTGCTCCGCTAGGAAAGCAGGAATATCATCGTAGGTAAGCCAAAGAGGGTTTTGCCTCTCCGGTAGTGGGATCTGTCGATATACAGCCATTCGTGAAGAGGGATTTAGGCGTCTTCTCACGTTTCGTGGAAAAGGTTGTTGGAAATGCGCTCGCGGTAGCGTTCTAGAGGGCCCCATAGGCCTGGGCCGGCTTGGTGGCCCGCCAGGAAACTCGATTTCGAACACGGGGGAATCTACAACCGTTTCTCCGACGATTTCAACATCGTTGCCATTCGATGACGTGGTATTCTCTCGAACAATTTCCACGTCCTCATCTCCAGAGATATCACTTTCGACTTCAATGACGCTATTCTGTCGGAGCGCACTGGAATGTGTATGATTGGAGGTTTGAGTTTCAAGCTCATCCCCGCTTTCGACCTCAAAAACCGGTGGCGTTGGGGATTTCGTTTGTGTTCGCTCGCTCATTCTAAACTCGCCGCTTCTTTCTTGCCGCACCGATTGCGCTAGGAAAGTTGAACAAAGTACAGCGGGCACTTGGGGGAGCTCTTTCAATGATCTGTTCGCTTTAAGTTTTTGAAGTGCACGGAAAACAAGTCCGCGTTTTTTTGGACCTCGGGTTTTCGATCGAAAAGATGTGGGAAGAATATAGTCTGTGGTCACGGTGGTGGATGGCGGATCGGGTACCAGAATGCATGTAAGTGCACCTGCGTGAAACGAAAGCGTAGGTGCGAGGTCCCAGCAGATGTAAACAGGAGTTTCAAGACGTGCGAGTTGCAGCCCAAGTGAGCATCGACTTGGCCTCATGCTGAGCGCCGGTGGCAAAATTTTCTGGCAAGTACTGGGTCAAGAGCTCATGTAAGATAATAGCTGTACGGTAAGAAAGTATGTCTGGAACGGCAAAATGAAAAGTTTCAAACACCACCAAGAATTATTGTGGAAGGCTAAGGTCCTGCGAAATTAGGCGCCAGCAATATTTCCGTGCTTTTGTAACTGAATGAATTTGAAAGCTATGCAATTATAAAAATAGAATACAGGGAGAAGAACAGGGCGCAAGAGTCCAGAGGGCTTACTTCTTCAAGCCACTTCTAATGTAACGGCCAACGACGACACAGTGATCTCTCTCGTAAGGCTCCAAGGTCAATTGCTCCAAGGGCTTGATTCTCTCCTCTCTCAATTTCTGCACCTCTCTGGCAAAAACGGTCTCCGCGTCCACCGTCGAGTCGATACAGTTGGCCTTGATGGAAATGACAACACATCCTTGGTCTTTCAAGAACAAGTGCGAGTTCAACGCAATGATACGTGCCTGATCAGGCTGGGCCACATCGGCAAACACAGCATCGACCATGCCAATCAACATACGGTATTTTTGTGGGTGGCGGGCATCGTCAATGATAGGAATGACATTCGGTCTCTTCTTGGCCATGCTGATCAACTCTCTGCCTGGTCTGTGGGAGAACTCGACGGCGTAAACCATACCCTCTGGGCCCACGACATCGGACACGTGCGAGACAGAGGTACCGGACGCAGCACCCAAGTACAACACCTTCTTACCGGGAGCAATGCCCAACTCGTCGATACCTCCCATGATACCGGCAGCCAACTTGGATCTGAAAGGATTCCACACACGGTACTCGATCTTGGTTGCTGGGGCGCCCTCCTCCTTGGCGGGCTCGTCCACGGAGATTCTCTTCTCTCCGTACACAGACTCGCCGGGGGCAATGTTTCTCGTCACCAACAAGTCCTCCTTGCCTCTGGCAATGAAAACACCAGCGTGTCTGTGAGGCTCGATGACCACCTTGGCGCCTCCTCTCGCGCCACCTCTGGCTCCGCCTCTGCCACCTCTGGCGCCTCCACGAGCACCTCCACGAGCACCACCTCTGGCACCACCACGGCCTCCACCAAAACCGCCTCTGGCACCACCCCTTCCGCCACGAGCGCCGCCGCCGAAACCACCGCGAGAGCCGCCTCTGCCGCCACGGGCACCGCCTCTTGAACCGCCTCTAGAATCTCCGAAAGCCATTTTTGTTTGTATATGTTTGGTGGGGAGAAATGGAGGGTGTGAGAAAAATTTTCGTGCCTCGCTTTCTATGACGGACCGCGTGCGGGTAACCCCCACGAGTTGGCCCAACGAATGGGAACATTTTAGGTAGTTAGTCGGCGCCCGTAGTAGATATTTTGCTGGAATTAGCATGAGAGGATTCACATTACTCATGGCATTCGATAGTGGCCAATATGTGGTGTTCTTCGATCATGTGGTTTCGCTTGGAGGCGCATTTGAGGTGCTTTGTCTGAAAAATACCTCAAATGCCAAGTTTTATCTACCTTAGAAGGCCGAAAAAGCAGAAAGGTCTCGGGGGTCGATACAATTAAAGCTCAAAGAATCAGTCGAAGGCTTCCAAAATGATTTATTACCAATAGTTGAGTTGAAAACTGGCTTCACGACTGCCAGCATCGATGACCATCGTGCGGCTCGCGAAATTGCCTCTTTGGGAATGGCATACGCTATAAACAATTTAGTGAGCCGTCTTTGCAGAAATTTCAAACGCCCCTGAGCAAGACCGCTTTTAACAACAAGCATGACCATTTGACTCTTTCATTCCGTGAAAAGGCGAAGGGTATCTCCATGTGAATTGTTGGCCTATGAGAACGCTCCATTTAATGTCGTGCCTATCTGCAGACGCTAACTGCTATCGGGAACAACACGCAAAGGCCTCACAGTAATGCGGCTCGAGCTCGAGGTGCGCCAAGTCGCTCACATAATAAGCTATTCATAAATGTCCTGGTCCAAAGTTCGGCTTCAGACACCATAAACTCTGACTGCTTGGCCATGTCATTTACTCTTGCTATAGTCTTTGGAACTATAGTATGCGGCTGCCTCAACTCCCTATTAACGAAGTACCAGGATAATCAATGCGTTGCTCACTGTGGCAATCCTGATGCTTCCAAGCACAAGCTCTACGAACAACCTGGAATTCAGACACTACAAATGTTTATTGGTGAGTCGGCCATTTATCTTGTATACTATTGTCTTTATAAGGCGCCATGGACAAGGCGTTCGCAATACGTTCAAATTCAAGCGCAAGAGCCTTCATTTCGGGAAAGTGTTGTGCTTGCAGTTCCGTCAGTATGCGACTTGTTGGCGACTTCGCTTATGAATGCGGGGTTGGTGTACACCCCGGTGTCAATCTACCAGATGACCCGGGGCGCGGTTGTGTTGTTTGTGGCCGTCATGTCTGTGTTATTTTTGAAGCGTAGAATAAAGAAATTGGAGTGGATCGCGCTCTGTTTCGTTACATTTGGTATCGCTGTGGTTGGATACAGTGGCTCGAATGGATCGACCAGTAAGGAAGACCCGAAATTGATTGTCGTCGGCATGTCGCTTATCATCATTGCAGTGGCACTTCAGGCGGTGCAGTTTGTTGTTGAAGAGAAGATCCTCAGCCACTACTCGTTCACTCCCTTGAGACTCGTATACACCGAGGGCTTTTCCGGCTCGATTATTTTGGTGTGCACGTTGGTAGTGCTACATGTTGTGGGAAGAGTTTCGGAATCGCCCCGTGACTTTGCGAATTCAAAACTCAACTTACAGGTGTCGCTCTCGGAGACCTTCTCCCTGTGGCAGATAATGGGGTCCTCCCTTCTTATCATGGTGTGCATATCTGCGTTCAACTTTTGCGGGATTTCGCTAACTCACCACTTATCAGCCACTTCCAGATCCACCATTGACAGTTGCCGTACACTTTTGGTCTGGCTTATCGCAATGTGCCTTGGGTGGGAGTCTTTCCGGCTTCTTCAATTCTTTGGGTTTTCTCTCCTAGTGTTTGGAACGCTTTGCTTTAATGGCGTGTTTCAGCCAGAGAGCTGGCCTTGGGTCCCCCAGGTTTTGAAAGACGAGAAGCACCCCGGTGAAAGATTGATTGACGTTTGCGAGCAAACAGTGGAGAGAATGTGAGCTCTCCATAGCCTTCCTACACCAACACCAAAAAGTAGAATTCTATTTTCATATGCACGAACCTTCTGGAATTTTTTTATCGCCTCCTTGTTTCTTTCCGAATTTAGTTGCCAATCTGGACAGTTACTTATTCCATTAATTTAACGAAATTAGGTCAGCCTAGCTAAGCGGACCTAATGAGGAAGTGCGCGCACACCTAGCCGGTCGCGCACCATGATGGTCGTGTTCTCGCCACCAGCATCACATGTAGAAACAAGTCTATCACGATCCACGTAACATAACTGTCACTCTAAATCATGGTATGTACTATATCGAATCCTTTCATCTGCGACATTGCCACCTGCTAACTGTATAGTCCTTAAGATTAGTTCCGGAGAACAAACAATTATCCTCGGTGAGCACCGCTACCTTTGGTGAGGTTTCAGAGAACACCCCAGCATTACAGGATACATTGAGAGCCCAGGAAGGCCCATTGAATATCGCATCACAATTGAATAATCGTCATCCTCTCGAGGGCAGAATCCAGAACTGGGAGAGCACGCAACAGGACACGAAGTTGGAGATGTACAGGCGTGTGTTTGGTGCCGGTGAGCCAATCAAAAGAACAATGGAGTTGAATATTGTGGAGGCCACCGACTTCAAGCCGCAGGTCTTGGGCGGCTCGGACAGTATGCATAGAGATATTCTCTTGAATAGGGAGACGTCAGTGGACTGGGAAGATGTCTATAAAGGAGGCTTCGAGTCGGGCAGAAATGTCCAGGACTTCCACTCTGAGATGGAAAGGAGGCTTGGTATGTGATTTGAAAGAAGCGTTAGAGGCGGCAATCACCACCACTGTAATCAATATGTCTTTGGGCTCAGGACGTACAAGTTTTAAAAATGCCTCGCTCGATCGTTTGAACTACAATGTTTACGAGCCAATAAAAAGGCAATCGCACGAAGGCAAGCTTGTCAGCGCTGAGCGCATATTTCTCTGGTAAAACCAAGTGGAGAATAGAAGTGGAGGACATATTTTGTATAGGGCTTGAAAATGTATGGACCGAAGAGTGCGTTCGCGTGCGTCGCTCCAGCCAGGTACAATACAGTAATCTATGAAAGCTTGGCCAGGTAACATCATCATTTTCAAGAGAGCCGAACGAGAAGAAAATAGATGTTGCTTTCCAGAACTACAATGTTTTAGTCATTCATGACCGTGCATAAAAAATAGGTGCCAAACACTGCGTGTCTGAGCTTCTGAGGTACCAATTATAGTGCAGTATAAAACCTCGAGTAAGCGGTCGCACCCAGTAGAATTTTTTTCCACATCGCCGAGGCACCTCCAGTACTTTTCCAACTCCAAGAACTCAAAAAAATAGAAGACATCTACCACCGTTTCAATTGACTGCGATACAACAAAACATCCTTTCTTTTGAAGCCATATCCAGCAACTCATCTTGATCGCCAAAGCCCCCCAAAAAAACACACTCCAGCAATGCAATTCGACCAGACTCAACAGACTTGGTATGTATATTTCCTCGGTGATCCTACGCCTTCCTCAGATGTACCACGTCGTCCCTCGTGAATCTGAACATGATTCATTGTGTTTGCCTTTTTTCAACACTAAGACAGGACGGCCACAAACTGGCTTTTCTCAGAACTAGCTACTAACAAATATAGGCCACGCAAAGAGCCCAATGGTGCAGAACCCGATTCCACCTCCAGCCATCAGAATGGCAATACTGGGTCCGCCGAAAATACCGGCAGCATCCCAGCCAACAAGGAGGGCAAGAGGTATACCATGAAGCAAGCCTTCGGCATTTGGTTCGACAACAAAGACGGGATTTTGGGCGACGTCGCTGTCCAGGTGAAAGCAGGCGAAAACTACAAGCTTCCTCAGCCCCAGTCGATCTACCATTTGGACTTCTCGCACTCTCCGAACTCGACGTTCGACGAAGCGTCCTCGCCGACAGACGACGCTCCGGCATCAGTTGTGGCGCAGGAAGCCGATGGCAGTGCTGAAAAACCGCACCCCGGAACTCCCCCCAATCTTTCGAAGAAGCCTATGCAAGAACAATCTGCGCAGACTATCCCGAAGCCCGTTTTGCTCCAGCCGGAAAACATCCACTGGATCTATCTTGACCCTGCAGGCAACGAGCAAGGCCCCTTCACCGGCGACATTATGCAAGAGTGGCTCACCGACGGCTACTTGTCGTTGGACTTGCGAATCCGGCGCCAGGAAGACGTGCGGTTCCAGACGTTGAAGGCGTTTTGCGAGGCCGTGCAGAACTTCATCCAGCCGTTCAAAGTCCCGCTTCCCCGCGCGACCACCGAGCCTGCCCAGATCCCGATGCCCGGATCTTTTCAGCCGCATCTCTCCGGGCCGCCTGTGCCGGCCGAACCTGGAAACGGGTATGGCAGCAACGGCGCGTTTCAGAACGGCGGCCCGTCGGTGGCGAGCGCACACCAGCCACTGTCGTTTGGCTCGAACTTGTACTCGCAGCTCTTGCCCAATGGCGGGTTGGGTGCGGCCAATATCCGGACCCCGTCCGCCAATCCTTTGTTTGACTTCATGGGCCAGTCCGACTACCCGTTGATGAACCCGCAGTACTCCGCCGGGAGCCAGTTTGGGCTCGAGGCGATGAACCCAAACCTTAGCTTTGGGCAGTTGCACATGCCTTCTTTGCTCCAGCAGCAGATTCTGTCTCAGCAGCCGCTGTTGTCGAGATCCAGCAGCGGCTGGGGCATGGAGAACTCCTTGCAGAACAGCCTTCCTTCGACCCCGACGACGGCAAATGCGCCTGTTCCGTTGGGAATCAATCCCGCGTCGCTCGGCCAGTCTTCTTTGGGCCAGTCGGGCTCGATGTCGCCCTGGATCAACAGGGTCCAGTCGATGTCCCGCGTCAGCTCGCCGTTTGTGCCGAACTCGACGTTGAACAACGACCCGAGCGAGAAGGTCGAGGACAATTTACTTCAAGACATCCACAGCTCCATGGTGAGTGGGATCTTGAGAGACGAGGAACACAACCGGGTGCCACTCAGCGAGAATCCAGCTGAGTTCGCGTCTCGTGCGCATGAGGCCAAATCCCAGCAGCAGGCTGTTTCGCAACTGCAAGCTGTGGATGAGATGCCCGTAGCGCCTCCTTCTGCTGTGAAGAAAGACACGGACTTCCCACTCAGTCCATCCGAAAATGGGGCGGTCCCTGAAGCCGAACCAGCCTCTGCCATTACTCCTGAGCTCGTTTCTGTGAATGAGTCAAAGGCCGAAGACACCTCGCATGCTGTGAAAACAGAACAGTCGCCTCGTGCCACAGCCATTGCCCCTTGGGCGCTGTCCAAAGCTGT
>JAKUBE010000327.1:0-13304 GCA_030674755.1 Metschnikowia henanensis | reverse complement strand
CGTGGCGCTGTGTGCACACCAAAGATCATGCGCAGGCAAATCTCCCCAAGAACCTGTCGCTAATAGATACCAGGCCTTCTTTCAACGTTCCCTATAAATCAACGTTTTTCCCCACACACCCAAATATCAACCTTTTTCAGACTCTCACAGACATTACATGAATATAGAGCCCGGTCCCTGAGGCTTTCACATATATAAGACGCAGGATATCTCACTACGCTGCCTCTACCCTAAGCCCTATAGCGATAAGGCAATAGAGCATATTGTGGCTCACAGATATCTCCCCAACCGCCATAAAATTTCCAAAATAACCGGGCTATAATGACAAACCCGTACGCCTATAACGGCAGCTACCAGCAGTACTCGCCCCCTCAGTCCGAGGGCCGAATGAACACCTCGCCCATTTTCCATAATATGCCATTTGGCGTGGGGAACAATGGGCAATCGCTTTCCTCGCTGTCGTCTTCCACTGCATCTTCAGTCACGTCAAATTACCTGTTACATAACCCGCGGTTGCGCTACTACTTATCGAAGCTGTTTGACGCCGAGGACGACCTTGAATTTTGCCCGGAAATTCCCGATTTGGCCAGTTCGAGCCCTCCCACCAAAAGATTCAATCCTTATACGGCGTCGGTGTTTTCGCCCACGGGCTTAGCCGCCGAGACGGGCTCTCTGCAGTTAAATAGCCAGCCAGCGGCTCGTGTACATACGCCACGGGCGAAAAAAGCCATTGAGATTGTGAATCCACACACGAAAGTCAGAGTTGGATCTCCGATGACGAAATGAGCATAGATCCACGAGGTGGACGCGAGATGGTTCTATTTCCGAGAAACGAGTTGTATTTTAGTAGTATTAGTTTACGTTTTTAGAGCCGGCCGTTGCTGTGCATCGCCGGCCGCCATGTTCGAATACATGTAGTATTTTATGATCGTTTGGTGGATTGTAGATAGCAGTAGTGCAGGCAGAAAGAGCGGGGCCACCAAACAAACAAATAAACAAACACAATGGGAGTGTTTGGGTCGCGATTTTTTCTTTTTCGCAATCTTTTTATATTTACGTGGAAAGATCAGATAGTCTCCCCATTAGAATTAGATGTGCCCTGGAATTGGTATCTATTTGAGGGGCACTCAATCTAGTGATCCATCCTTCGATCTTGGGCTGACGCTGCTGCGCATTGTCGCCTTATTAAAAGGAGCATCCTTGTTGCTTCATATGAGATGTACGGGTTTCAAGCGGACACTGGGGCTGACAATTACTTGCCTTCTTACAGGAACGAGTTAGATTTGATCATCTGAAACTGACACACTTCCTTTAATCATTCTTGACCTCCTTTTTGAGTGGCTTTGTTTTTGTTACTGACCTGAGTGGGGTGTTCTTAGCTGGCCCAAGAAATTGCTCCCGCGACCGTCCAGAGTAATACTCCAATAAAATTTTAAAACAGTCAGCCGAGGTCGTTTAGAAGATACTTGCGGATAAAGCGAAGTGAGTGTTTTACAGCACGTTTGCCGTATTCTTGTTGTGAAGCATTTTTGCATGGAGAAACTAGATATGACTTCATGGCTCCCTCTGACTTCCGTGGAGTCGCGCTTTCCCGACTCTAGCTTTGCAATCAAATGATTTTGCGGAAGTTCAGATTGTGTGAACAATCTTTGGGAGTTTGAAATATTGTATCAAGTAGAATGGTTCTGATTAAAATATGAAATTAATTTTTTTCGGGAGAAAAGCATTCCTTGGATTTAGCGGGGCAAAATAAGATTGAGTCATTCGCGTTTAGCTAAAAAGGTTTTTAAAATCAGGAATATTGTCTAGTTACAAACATCCAAAAAAGGCATTTTTTTTCTTCAAATTAGGCTTCGAAACTTGTCGAGCAAATCAAGAAAGCTTAATAAGCGCAGCTTTGAAGAAAGTACAGCATATGACCGGCCTTAGCTTTATTTCTCGTCTTTGTGACTTACGGCCATTGCCAAGGGTTGCAACTTGAGTCGTACTTTGAGTTAAATTCACACGGGGATGAAAACTTAAAGTTAGCTAAAAAATGAATTGTCACCCTAAAGTTATCTCACTATTGCCTTTAGTATAAGGCAACTCAAATTCATATTGTAGTGCCTTCTTTTGATTATTTTTGAAAAGAACGTCTCATTAGTCCTCAATCGTCGCAATTCGAATAATGCAGTTGATGCAGAACAGACTCTGCCACTGAAGCAATTCATGTTTGACAAACTGCTCTTTTATTTTTTCAAGCTAATCTACGCCAAAGGGAATGTAGAAAACCTTTCGCTGCCCTTAGTTCTCTCTTCCATTTCCCAAATAAAGGGTTAATCGGCTTTAGCCCAGATCTCATACCTGCACTGAGTACGCAAAGCTACCGCGACATCGGTTCCACCATCCTAATCGGGAATATAGATTAGATTAGTGCAGTCGTTAAGTCTTATCTCAAATCCCAAAAACGCTCCTGATGCTTTAAGAGCATAAATTACATATTTGAGCTCACTTGAATTTTCCAAGCTTAACATCTGGCTTATACATCAAAACAATACACTGCATGATGGTGCACCCTTTTGACTCTGCCACTGACGCTGAGATTAGATTGGCCTCCAAATTGGTCAAGGATGCTTACCCAGCATCTGCTAATGTCCATTTCGTGCAAATTGACAGATTAGATCCTCCGAAAAAGGACATGCTCAAGTTTTTGGAGGCTGAGAGGAATGGTACCACCGTTCCACGTATATCCAGAGTATACTATTGCTACTATTATACGAACACTTTGACGTTCAATAAGGCACTCGTGAACGTTTCGGCTGGACATATCGTCACTAAAACAGAATTGCCTTTTGGAACCGTTGGGCCATTCTTGCCGGAGGACGTCATGGACTGGGAGGAGACATGCAACAAACACCCTTTGGTTTTGGCTGAAATCGAGAAGTTGCAGTTGCCCGCAGGTTACGGAATTAGAAACGACCCTTGGATTTACGCCACCGATGATCCAAACGAGAAAAGACCCTTGATCCAATTTTTCATGTATGTTTTGGCAAACAAGGGGCATTCGGAGTCCAACCACTATTCATTGCCATTGAAGTTCTCTCCCGTCTTTGAAGCTCACACTAAAAAGTTTGTCAGGATGGACTATTTGCCATCTGGCTTCGATGAGACGATTACACCAACTCTTCCCTGGCAACAGGTTACTGGTGTTGAATATCACCCGGAGCTAAATGGTGAACAGACCTTGAGGGAGCCCAAGCCATTGTTGGTTCAGCAGCCAGAGGGTGCTTCGTTCACCACCGAGGGATCCAAGGTGAAATGGCTCGGCTGGGAGTTCCGCGTTGCAACCACCGCAAGAGAGGGCGTTGTTATATATGACGGTTGGTTCAAGGGAAGGCAGGTCTTCTACAGAATCTCGTTATCTGAGATGACAGTTCCATACGGAGACCCACGAGCACCTTATCACAGAAAGCAGGCTTTTGATTTGGGTGATTGCGGATTTGGTATCAACGCCAATCCTTTGCAACTTGGCTGTGACTGTCTTGGTACCATCCAGTATATCGATGGAAGACTTATTGATTCATCCGGTGCTTCAAAGATCATTCCCAATGCCGTTTGTATGCACGAGCAAGATGCTGGTATCTTGTATAAGCATCTTAACTACAGAACTGCAAATGCTGTTGTTGCCAGGAAGCGTGAGTTTGTAGTTCAGACTGTCGCGACCGTTGCCAATTACGAGTACATTTTGAACTTTAAGTTCACCAATGACGGTATCGTCGATATCGAGACCAGAGCCACGGGTATCTTGTCTACCATGCCAATCGACGAGAACGTGACAGTACCATGGGGAACAGTGGTTGGACCAAACGTTATGGCCGCATACCACCAGCACATCTTGTCGTTTAGGATCGATCCAGCTGTGGACGGGCACAAGAACTCTGTTGTGTACGAGGACACGGAGAAGATGCCGCTTTCGAAGTTGAACCCATACGGCATTGGGTTTGTCACCAAGAAGACATTTGTCGACCAGGCTGGCTATGTTGAGCAGTCGCCATTCACGAACAGAACCTACAAGATTGTGAACGAAAATAAAGTCAACCCAATCAGCAAGGGTCCGGTCGGATATAAGGTAATGATGCCAGCGAAGCAGATGCTCTTGGCCGACGACACTTCTTTTAACAGCAAGAGAGCTCAGTTTGCAACACAACAACTTTGGGTGACCAAGTATCACGACGGTCAGCTCTTTGCCGCAGGTGAGTTCACAAACCAGTCACAAGCTGACACGGGCCTTGGTGAGTGGGTCAAAGCCAAAGAGCCAGTGAGAAACGAAGACATTGTTGTTTGGGCCACTATGGGCTTTACACATATTCCTAGAGTTGAAGATTTCCCGGTGATGCCAGTGGAAACTTACAACATTCACCTCGTCCCAGCCAATTTCTTCGACAGAAACCCGGGCTTGGATCTTCCACAGTCTGTTCAATCTTTCAACAAGTCGGTATTGGCGAATTCAGACGTTGCAACAGACGCCAAAGAAGCTTCTCACTGCAAGACCAACTTATAGGACTTGCTCCCTTCTATATGTTTCTCCTGTTTTTATAGATATTTTTATACATCAGTGCTTTCTTTGACTTTGGCTATGCTCAAGTCCATACCTGCGTTTTGTTTCAAAAGTAGCACGTAAATCATGTTCCAGGGTTTGAATCTAGGATTATCAATATAGCACTCTTCCCGGCCCGAGACCTGCCATTTTTGTGACAAATCTCATTTAGATGCTCTGATTTCGTCTAGCATAGTGGAGAAAAGATTGCAATTATCTAACATCTGAGGATTTTTCGTTAGTAGAAGCATAATTCTTCCTAGCCGCTCAGAAAATGGAAGCAGGAAACTAGTCAAGGGCCGAGCAATTAGAGCAAATTGTTTGTGGCATAGCTTGCTGAAGCGGGACTGATCAAATATATTACTATTGTAGTTCCCACACTTGGCGTCCAAGACCTGACCATAAAAATCGGCGTCAGGAATTGGTAGAATATTGCTCAGCTCGAAGAAAGAGTAACTTGTTGCAAAGCGTCTCATTCCGAGAAGGCGGCAAATAAAAGGGGAATCAAGAATCTAGGGGGTTGAATTACGACGCGCCAGGCGCGGCTGCAAAAATACATAAGAAAATAACCCACAAAATCTTGCGGCTTTTTCCCATGAATATGATGAATAAGGAGGTTTTTTTCGACTTTAGCAATCAAGCGCTGACTCTCATGTCTATGGAAGTCAGTTTTCTCTCGGAGTTATATTCTGGTCCGAGCTAAAAAGAGCGTCTCAATATTTTAAGTATGATTGATTCCGGAGACGAGACAAGGAAAGTGAACAAAAAACAAGTATCTCTTTAGGTACAAGGCGAGAGGTGGCACTAACCTACCATGAGGCAAGTTCTCATTTCTATCTGTCTCTGCAATTAGGGAGTTGCTTTTGCACGGATGTCTTTTTCCCGACTTTTTAGATGATACTAACAATCAGCATACTTCAATCGAAACATGTGGTTCTCAACTGACATGGGGACACTTTCAAACAGTCACGGAACGATACCTCGACTAAATGAAATGATCAAGATTGCTCGTATCTTGGCTCTTAAAGTGATCGAGGTTAAAGTGTGGCCATATCAGATTGTCGATATATCGCCTCTGTTACTGACAAGGCCCGCGCAACAAGAAACATAAGAGGGGGCCTGCTCAACAAATAATATCTACAAAATTCGCCTTTAAAAAATTTGGGCCAAATGGAGAACTGACTCTTTTCGGGAAAAATGGCTCGCCACTACGTCTTTCCATCTGCTTCAGGCATAACGAAGAGCCATACTCGAGTTGGAAAAAAAAAAGTCTAGAAAATCTCAACAGTTCATCATTTATGTGACAAAGCCGACGGTAGAACTCGGAGGCAGAAATGATCTCAAATTTCATTCTTGGTCACTAAGTGTTTACATTCTTAGTCACATAGAGGTGTTCATACACCTTTGCTGCGGGCCAATCTACTTTTCGCAGCGGCATGATGATCACAAGGCGCAAGCCACGTTCTCCGCTACCATTCGCGTCGGAACAAATTCCGAAATTCCTTTTAGCCTTCAAGCATGCGGAACCGGCTCTCGATGCCTTATTGATATGCGGTGCAGTACGATAATGTGAAATTCTCGAGCCAAGCCTGCGATGCGAAATCTATATGCCCGCAAAGCGCTATTGGCCCATCACGATAGCGCTTCGACCAGCCCGATTAGGAAGGTCGATACTGGAGAGGCGCCGCCATCAAAATGACCAACTCTTTCAGCATATATAAAAACCTACCGCCCGGATTGCACTGAAACATGTCAAAACCCTTCTTTTTATCATCACACTTGTCTAGTGACTTTCATCAAATTCCCCAAGACAGTACCTCGACAATGGCCATCCATCCTTTTGACTCTGCCACTGACGGCGAAATCAGATTGGCCTCGAAGTTGGTCAAAGATGCTTACCCAGCATCCGCCAACGTGCACTTTGTTCAAATCGACAGATTGGACCCTCCCAAGAAGGACATGATCAAGTACTTGGAGGCTGAAAGAAACGGAGGACCTCTCCCCCAAATCTCCAGAGTCTACTACTGCTACTACTACACCAACACCTTGACTTTCAACAAGGCTCTTGTCAACGTCTCTGTTGGGCATATCGTGACCAAGACGGAATTACCCCACGGAACTGTTGGCCCGCTTTTGCCGGAAGACGTTGCCAAGTGCGAGGAGATTTGCAACAGCCATCCCGCCGTGTTGGCAGAGATCGAGAAGTTGAAGTTGCCAAAGGGCTACAGTGTCAGAAACGACCCATGGATGTACGCCACGGACGATGTCAACGAGAAAAGACCTTTGATGCAATTCTACATGTACGTTTTGGCCAACGATGGCCACTTGGAGTCCAACCATTACTCTTTGCCATTGAAGTTCTCTCCTGTTTTCGAGGCTCAGACGAACAAGTTTATCAGAATCGACTACTTGCCTGGAGGCTTTGATGAGACCACGACCCCCACTCTTCCATGGCAACAGGTTGCTGGTGTTGAATACCACCCGGAGTTGAACGGCGAGAAGTTCTTGAGAGAGCCAAAGCCATTGTTGGTTCAGCAGCCAGAGGGTGCTTCGTTTACCACCGAGGGATCCAAGGTGAAATGGCTCGGCTGGGAGTTCCGTGTCGCCACGACTGCAAGAGAGGGTGTCGCTATCTACGATGGTTGGTTCAAGGGAAGACAAGTGTTTTACAGAATCTCGTTGTCTGAGATGACTGTGCCATACGGTGACCCAAGAGCACCTTACCACAGAAAGCAGGCTTTCGACTTGGGTGACTGTGGCTTTGGTATAACTGCGAACTCGTTGAAGCTCGGGTGTGACTGTCTTGGAACGATCAAGTACTTTGATGGAAGAACGATCAACTCCAAAGGTGAGCCCCTGGTGTTGGCAAGCACGGTTTGCATGCACGAGCAAGACGCCGGGATCTTGTACAAGCACCTCAACTACAGAACCGAGAACGCGGTTGTTGCCAGAAAGCGGGAGTTTGTGGTGCAGACCATCGCCACCGTTGCTAACTACGAGTACATTTTGAACTTCAAGTTCACCAACGACGGTATCGTCGACATCGAGACCAGAGCCACGGGTATCTTGTCCACCATGCCAATCGACGAGAACGTTACCGTGCCTTGGGGTACAGTTGTTGGACCAAACGTGATGGCCGCCTACCACCAGCACATCTTGTCTTACAGAATTGACCCAGCCGTGGACGGACACAAGAACTCTGTGGTGTACGAGGACACGGAGAAGATGCCGCTTTCGAAGTTGAACCCATACGGCATTGGGTTTGTCACCAAGAAGACATTTGTCGATCAGGCTGGTTACGTCGAGCAGTCGCCATTTACAAACAGAACCTACAAGATTGTGAACGAGAACAAGATCAACCCAATCAGCAAGGGCCCAGTAGGGTACAAGATCCAGATGCCAGCGAAGCAGATGCTTTTGGCCGATGCTGACTCGATGAACAGCAGGAGAGCGCAGTACGCCACTCAGCAGCTTTGGGTGACCAAGTACCACGACCACCAGCTTTTCGCCGCGGGCGAGTTCACCAACCAGTCTCAGACCGACACCGGGATTGGCGAGTGGGTGAAGGCCAAGGAGCCAGTGAGAAACGACGACGTTGTTGTGTGGGCCACTATGGGGTTCACGCACATTCCAAGGGTCGAGGACTTCCCCGTGATGCCAGTGGAGACGCACAACATTCACCTTGTGCCGGCCAACTTTTTCGACAGGAACCCGGGCTTGGATCTTCCACAGTCGGTGCAGTCGTTCAACAAGTCTGTGTTGGCCGACACCGACGTGGCCAAGAGCGCCAGCAGCGCCTCCTGTTGCAAGACCAACTTGTAGACAATGGAAATACATGAACATAGACGGTGGGTATAGGGATAATATATTGAACAACGAAAGAGAAAAAGTGACCACCACAGGAAAGCCCCAGACAAACACATCACGTCAACAGACCACCCAAAGCACCCGAAACCAAATCATCCCGAGACCAAAACCAAGATCCCGAAACACAAATCATTTCAAGCTAGTGCCATTTCAGCGAATATCAAGGAGATGAAAGATTCATCAGGGTTTTACCTAGGAACAACACCTTACCAAGAACAGTTACACCACCATCAACACAGGGCTCCTCACACTTTAGCGACTTTCTTGAAGGCACATCTGAAGGGCGCCCACAAAGGCACCGCCACGTGCATGTGCCCCTCGTCGGCATCCAGATCGGTGGCCTGGTGGCGATATATAACATAGCCCCGCATGACAAGCATCGTGGCACTGGCCATGGCAAACGCCGTGCCCGAGAAAATCGAGCAGTGCAAGTACTGGCCCGGGCCGACGTACCCGGTATCGCCCTTTTTCAACGAAAGACCGATGATGGGAGACGCAAACGCCGCAAAGCCCACAAACACCCAGAGCATGCCGAACGCCACGCTGACCCTGCGGAGGCCGAAAAGCTTGGCGCAGATCGGGCTGATGGTGGCAAACACCAGCCCCATGATGGTGCCCTGGATGACGCAGAAAACAAGCACCATGGCGTACGTTCGTGCGGGGAGCCAGAGGGAGAAAACAAGAAGAGACGCCAAGAAATACGCCGCACCCGCCACGGTGATGGGCCCGTATCTATCGGAGGCGCAGCCCACCAACGGGCGGCCAAACACAGAGCCCACCTGGACCATGGCCGAAGCGATCGAGCCCTGGTACGGCGTGTATCCCAAGGACGTCGTGAAATTGGCCATGCTGAACAAAACCACCACGTACCCCAAAAGACAGAAGGTCACGTACACAATGGCGATATAGAAGCCCGCGGACTTGGCAATGGCCGAGTCAAAGAGCGAGAACTTCACTTGCATCCGCGTGCGGATAAGCGCTATGGACACCCAGCACATGCCAAAACAAAGGAGCCCCTGCGCCCGTAGTGCCCACGACACGCCCAGCACCTGGATCACTTTCTGCATCGCGAGGTTGTACATGATTCCGCCGCAGCCCGCGCCGCCCACGGCCAAGGATGTGGCAAATGCCCTTCTTCTTTTGAACCACTGGGGCAAGATCGACATTCCCGGGATCGACATGAACGCCAACCCGAACGAGTGGAGCAAGCCCTGCGTCAAGTAGAGGTGCCAGAGGCGGGTGGCGAATGACGCCAGCATCAAGCCGCTGAACTGGAGAAACATCCCGATCACGATGGTGAGGCGAATGCCGACTTTGCCCTGGGTCCAGATCACCACGGGCGAGAAAATCAACCCGACGCCAAACGTGATGCCGCCGATCGTCGCGTAGTCCTGTTTGCTGGCGCCCTCGAACCGGCCCTCGTTCAAGTACGTGGAGAGGTACACGGCAAACCCGGTGTTGGCGCCCCAGGTGTTGAAATTGAGCAAAAAACACGCAAGCACCACGAGCCACCCGTAGCCGCCGTCGGGGATCTCCGAGATCGAGTCCGCACGCTCTGTTTGGTCGTCGGTGGAAGAGACTTCCGGCCCACACACGGCCGGGGTTTTGAGGTCGTGCTGGCTCTCGAGATCCCCGTTAGTGCCCAGCGATTCCAGCGGCGCCTCGGCGACTTGCACCACGTACTCCCTTTCTGGGCTTTTCTCGTTACTGAGAGCGATGTCTGTCATATTTTGCGATCCTGATCTTTTTGATAATCCTGATATTGGGGGCGGATGGGATCGGGTTTGCAGCCTTTCGTCTGATGGTAATTTTAAGGGATCTATCTCGGGCTGGCAACAATCGGGGTTCTTATACGCTTGGACCCGATTCTTCTCTGGACCGGCTCGCTATTATGTATCCGGCGGTTTCCGAAATACGCTGCTTGGATACTCTGGCGCGAGGGAAACCCAGATTTTTCTTTTTTGATTACGAGTTGGCAAGTGAATTTGGCCGGGAATTTCCCTGGCTCCGTGGACCTGGCATCATATACTCTGAAAACTACCAACCTCGGGGATTTGCACCGGGGTCGTTCGGCAGGCTCTACATAGAATCTGTACGGGGGATCACATTACATAATGCCATGTTATTTCATGTCTCGGCCTCGGCGGCTATGCGGCACCTATCACTGACATATTCCATTGTCCCCAAACCTTTCAAGATACAAAGAGAAAAGGCGCCCTTTGGGAGCCGGAGGATATTTGCTCGTCCGCTTTGGTATAAACTGGGTTATTTGCTCCAGTAACAATATTAAAGAATACCTTTTTCTCCTGGGCACTGGAATTTCTGCGCTTTTCTAGCCAATCTCAAACAATGAGATTGATCTTGTCCACTGTACTCGCGGCTAACTTGAAACAAATCAGAACTGCATTGTTACTGTGTTCTAGCCTCTTTTCTTTTTTAGGATGCTAGACTTGCCCCATGGGAGGCCATGCAGTGCATCTTATTGTTAGGCGTGAGAGGCAAGATTAAATCGTTAAAAACGAGGAAAACTGGGCAATCAAAATTGACGGCTTTGTTTGGAACGCCTATCAATGAATTTCTTTCAATATTATTGTCGTCCCAAGCGCAGAATCTGAAGGATGTAGCAAGAAAGGTTCTTTTCTTTCCGTGATAAGAATTCATGTCTCTACACTTCAAGATAGAACATCATCTCTTTTGTCACTTCACAAAATACGATTGTTAACGGCCGTTTCCGAGCAGGAGCTCGGAAAATCTGGACCTCGTGTAATCTGTACGGTGTTGACACGTTAGCATTTCTAAGTTTTTTCTTTGTTGTTTCGCAAAAAACAATGATATTTGAATTGTCCGAGCGCTCGGCACTCAATTAAGTACGTTCATCAAAGCACTTTGTTATAAGTCACTCATGTCTTCCTCGTCTTTCTCTTTGATTTTTACCTGGAAAGTTCCTCACCATTTGGAAAGCTTTTTTAAAAAAATAACGTCTTGAATAAAGACATCCACTATTAAAACGGACTTTTTTTTTGACTGAACATTACCTTAAAAATGTCCAGTATGTACATTGGGAACAAAGTGCTGTTTTTTATTTGTCTATGTCATTTTGCCGTATTGTCTGAACTTAACAGGGCAATTGTCACAAAAGCCTGAAGCCGAAATACTGCCTCTCATTAAGCTTTCGAGGAATCATTTCTCGAGCCAGTCATTCAAATAAGTCACTGCCCTCCATCATGAACTCACTCGGCCAAGCTTATAAAGGAGGAAAAATATAAACTCAAACAGTTTGAGGAATATGGTTAGCAAGTTTGAATCTTATACTGACTATTGTGGGGTAGACGGTCATTGTTAATAAAAATAAGCGTGCGTTTATAAAGCCGAACGATATCAGACGATCTTGCAGAATGAAGACAATACTCCATCTTGTTAAGATCAAAAGTCGTCGTCATGGCGAAAACTGAAAATACGTTTTAGACAACATGTCAAAAAAAAAATATCCCATCACCAAAAGCCACTTGAAGACTAATTATTGCAATATATTTGCAGTCGATGCGTATAAAGTACAAATGAAGATTTCACTCAGGATACAGCCGGCTTTTTAGGCCCATACTGTTGCGAAGTGGCTCTGAAGGCCTTAGTGTAAGCATCGAATAATAATAGAAGGCAAAAAAAGCATTTCTTGCAGAATTCGCTTGTAAATCAAGAGAAGATTTGTTTTTTAGTCTACTCAACGTATTAATAGGCCATTTTCACAACAACAAGTTATCCGTGATAGTTTAGGGGTTAGAATCTCCGCTTGTCGCGCGGGGGACCGGGGTTCGAATCCCCGTCGCGGAGCTTTTTTGAATTCATTTTGATCTACATTCAATATCCTAGACAGTCGAAAACCGGGTCGAAGAGTTCCTCGAAGCTTGTCTGTAATTTGAGCAGGGTGCACTGAAAAAATTTGTTCATGCGCGCGAACGCCAGCACATGGTGTCACGTGACGCAAAAACCAATTTGGTACACTGTTAATTATGTACTTACCTGCCACAATAGTTAGGCTGTAGTTCTTCAAACTTTTTTATTATTGAGAAGAGATAGTTGAAGAAGTGCATCGTGGGCTACAGCTCGCGAACAATTATTTGGCGGCAGCGTATTACACAATAATATTTTTCCTACATAGACATAGACAAGTTAGATGAGATGGCATTGGCGGAGCAGGCTCTTTATATTTTTTTGGCACTGATCTACAGATCAATAAAGACGTATTCTGAACACTGAACAACTTCGACTTTTGATGATTCAAAAAAAATCTGGTGCAAAATACGTGTACTACCTCTAGCTTGTGACTTGTAAGCGTGTCACGTGATATGCCTCCTCAAGGGCCGGCAACTTCAAATCCCCGCCAACAAGTACACCTACTACCCATTCCTAGGTTGTTTCCCCAACTAAACCCATCTCCTATTTTATCTCGAATAAAGCATAGAAACCAGTGACATGAACGCGCCTCCTTCGTAGAACTGTGTCAAAGGGACGGGCACGCGGCTGATACCTGTGACCCGACACAGTAAAAAGCGTGATGTACGGATGTTTCCCCCAGTCTGCCCCGCGCACTTACCGCTTTGGGAAGACCTGTTTTCTCTGGTGTCACCTGAAATACGCATTTATTCAGCTGCTAGCCCCTTCTTCTTTCTCGGGTCAACACGTGTTTTCCTTTCTTTCACGCTTTTTTCTCAGCGAATCTCTTATACCATGAACCGAACGGCCTCCAACAGTATGTAAATCGAAGACCCTGGAAAACACAGACCACTAAAATACTATTTTTCAGCCCCTACACCCAAAATTACCCGCCAGCTAGATACTAACCCCTAAAGCAGCAGAAGACGAG
>JAKUBE010000326.1:0-13357 GCA_030674755.1 Metschnikowia henanensis | reverse complement strand
GCCACACCTTGACGGTGCGGTCCAAGCACGCGGACGCAAACGTGTTGGGGTCCTTCGGGTTGAAGTTCACGCTCATGATGAAGTGCTGGTGGCCTTCGTATGTCTGCTCGAGCCGCCAGTTGTTGTCCCAGTTCCACAACTTGATGGTCAGGTCGTCCGACGACGTCAAGACGTACGGCAACAGCGCGTGCACGGCAATGCTGCGGATGTAGTCCGGGTGGGCCTCGAAATGGGCCACCTTTTCCCCGGTATTGTAGTTATAAACACGCACCTGGAAGTCGTCGGAACCCACGACAATCCACGACTTGCGCGCGACAAAACACCCCGCGCGCACGGGCGAGTCCGTCACCTGGATCGACTTCACAAGCGTGTTTGTGGCATACGACCAGATCTCGACTTTTCCGTTGTACAACGTGGTGAGAATCCACGGCTCGGAGGGGTGGCAATCGATGCCCTTGACGCGCTCGGAACGCACGGAAAACTGCTTGGTCACGTCCAATTTCATAGCGGCGAGCGGCGGCTTGCGGGATTTCTAGGGGGTGCAAGTGTGGGCGTGAAAAAAGAAGGGCCAGGCGTGGATTGTGGTGGTTTTAGCCGCTCGCTCGCGCAGTTATGGCCACGAGTGTCGGTATGTATTGGGCCGCGCACGACCGGCGCGCGTTGCAGCCGGGCCGCTAGCTGTGACCTTTGAAGTGGAGTCTCGGATTGTTTGGGGGTATACTTGACTTTATTTTGGGTGGTTGGATTATGGGAGTGTTATTTGTTTTGTGGAGAAGATAGTGGAAATTCTGGGCTTGTTTTGTAGGGCTTTTTGTATGGAAGTGATGGGTATAAGGACTGGGTAATGTGCTCGTTCGAGCCCGCATTCACGGTTAATACCGTAGACTCAGGCTTTTTCCCGGTCCACTAATCTAATTTTTTGGTAACCGAAAAAGGTTGATTGTTCTTTCTCAATGAGGTCCCATCATGTTTGTTCCAGGCTGTTTGTATCAATATCTCCTCTACTACTTATAGGGTTGTCTTCCAAAGACTAGGCCAGCCGTATGGCTCATAGCAATAAAGCCCCAATCCAAACCAGACTTATTCTCCTCAAGCCCTTTTAACTTTTGAAAAAATTGGGCATAGCCATGGTTGCATAGAGGAGTCTGCCTGTGGTAGTAACTGAAGGTTTCTTTCACTCGATAAATTCCCACGCGCGTAGCTGCCCGTCCACTTTATTAATTGAATAGCTTTTTGTTCTCATCCCATAAAACTCTCTCGCCGCGATAAAAGAATTTGAAAACTTGCATAAGCGTGCCATCTTACTTCTGGCCTGTCATGATAATCAACTGCTGATATTCCTTACGTCGCGTGCATTCAACACCGCGCTGTACGCGACGAAGGTGTGAGATCCTCTGTTTTCGTTATTCCGTTTTTCCCTACTTCTCTCTTTTTTATGGTCGTCGCTAAAGACTCCCAGAGCTATTATCTTACTGTGAGCATATATTGGTACTCAATCAATTGACTCGTACATGTGTTATTGTTGCCCAGAAAGGCAGAGCGAATAATAGTTTCACCAATTGCTCGTGCTTTGCTCAAAGAATTGATGGGGATTATCAAGGTTCTGAAGACGATCTTCGTCTTTTGATTTGGAAGCAAATCCACCTTATATCAGCTATACACAATATGTCTTGGCTGTAGAAGTATCGGAACTAATGGCGTCACTGCAAAACCCGAACCCTAACCACAATACCTCGCACGCAAAGAGTGTGTCCTAGTCTATACCCCAATTTTTGCCAAAAGCACAATTAAAATGAAGCCGAACAGAACCCAGACAAACATTGTTCTTAATACACTCGATCAACCTTGTCCCTGCGAGTCTTTCTATAGTGGATCTCCAACTGCGATACCACGCGCATATACTCATTCCACGACTCGACAAATTTGCGGTTTGAGAATCTTTCCCGCAGAAGCTCCACGCCCAACTCTCTCTTTTTCTGAAGGGCCTCTTCACAAACTTCATCTTTCTCTTCGATAAAGAGCTTAGTGAGCAAGTCCGCCAAGTTTGGATAAGCACACTGTTTCTCGCGGATTGTAAATTCAAGCAACCCATCAGTCTCCTTGCCCGTGAAATCAGGGTCGCTTCTGTCCTTGAAAAAGAACCCCACCTCGTTTTTCCAGGTTTCGGCCGGCTCATTCGTCCTCACAATATCCAAAAGCGGGCCTGCGGATGCATGTACTATCGGAATAACACCAGCACTTAGGTACTCCACAACACCGATTCCAAAGTGCTCGTTCCACATGGCGTTGAGCCCAAAGGTGCACGTGCTCAAAGTTTGCTTGACCTCGTCAAAAGAGCAGTCCACGATGAATTCGATATACTCAGATAAGCGCAATTCGTCGACCTGAGCACGAAGAGAATCTAGGGTCGAGGAGTCGGTTTTCGTGCGGCAGGAGCCGAGGAACACAAGCGTGGGTAAATCTGAAATCGGCGATTTAGAGTCCCGGAACGCAGACACAAACTTGCTATAGTTTTCCACAACCAACGCGTGTCTCTTTTCAGGCCGGAACTGCGCTATATATAGCAACTTGTTCTGTCTTTCAACAGCACCAGCACTTTCGTCAAGCGCCATATTTTCGGTGGAGCAAGGAGGATATACCACGCTCACCACTTTGTTCCTGTTTAGAGACCAGATGGACGAAATGTGGTCGTACGTCCATGTGCCATTCGCAAGCGTTATGTCCACACACGACCCCAAGTATATGTAGACGTAGTAGAGGAAGGACCAGTATGCAAACTTAAAAAGATGCCTCGCGTCACTGGCGGTGAAGCTTATCTGCGCCAAATCGCCCATTTTTCTGATCTTTAACTTGTTGAACATATCCGGCTGGATTATAGGGTAGTGCACGTACGCCACAACGGGGATCTTCAAAATCCACGAAATAAGCCAGTAGCTGCCCGGAAGCCCCATGGTGTCAATCCACACATCGGGGCTCAATTCGTACATTGCCTCGAGACCAAGAAGCACAGAACCAAAGAGCTGTCCAGCTAATGTGAAGTGTTTCCAATACGAACCGTCAATCAACGCCGCGTACTTCCGCAAATAGACGAAAACTATGCGTTTTGCGTCCAAGTGCGTGACCTTGAATTTCTCCTCGGCCTTGCCCAAAATCTCTAGCGGCCCCGCGTCGTTATTAGTGGTATATACTGCCACAATATTACTCTCATCTTCCATCAAAGTGGCCTGTACTGCCTGCCATAGAACTTTTTCTCCGCCACCGCCATTATTTGCATAAGGATGGAAAAATCCGTAGATGCGTTTCCGTCTTTTATCGTTGGGATCTCGGGCTTTCATTTGTGCCATGAACTCTTCCTCGGTTGCCGCATCAACAGGCAGAATTTTGAGCTTGTTGTTCAAGAAATTTGTATAGAACGAGGGCTGGCTGCTAGCGGTGATGAGCCTACGCCGATAACTCGACCTCTTGGCCCCCACTTTCAAGTAAATTGGCTTGGGATATCTGATCACACGCAAGATCTTCTCCTGCCATTTTTGCGTAGGTACGAGAAAAAACCGTGGCAAGCCGTGCACGGCTATTTGATACAAGCCCACAACCACAACTATCGGAATCACATATGGGGGGATGAAGAACATCAGGTGGTGTGGAAATGTAATGGAAATGTAATGGAAAAGGGGTGGAAAGGTGGGATTTCAGCGGTGAAATATCAATTGATTAAATTCCCGTTATCTGAAAAGTGAGCCGCGTCACGTGACCAGAACCCCGGAGAACTCCGCGAGGTGTTTTCATGGAGACCCTCCTCAACTAATGATCGACAGGCCACAATTACTTCTGAAAAAATTGAGGGAAAATTGGATACTCTGTGGTGCGAATAAACATCCCTTCTTTGAAAATTTTCGTCTGTAACATTCGCTATTTTTCAGCTCTCATGATATCATGAAAAACTGTTCACTCATCGTTATCACTCAAAATTTTGAGCAGATCTAAAGACGGCGCGCATTTCGGTAAAGTCCGGCTGATTATGGAGGCAGATCAATAACTCGTCACGAATTGCGGACTCACGTGAACTCTCGCTTATCATCAAGCTTCGTGTATTTCAACCGTGCTTTCCTAAGACCCCTTTTTATGAGAAGATTGATAAAGAAGTTCACGTTTTGCTCACTATTCAAGAGTAGTAACAAGTGAACAGCTTCCTTAATTAGTAGGAGTGGCAGATTTGCGGTCTTTTTTACCTTCTGAAATTCAGCTGTTAGCAACAAGCTCAGATAGACTTGCTTCTGAGTCTCTCGTCTCTTTCTTTTAGCGCACAGTGAAAGAGGTAAAAAACTGGAATGTTCATTATTTAGTCCTGCAATCAGATGAGTCAGACGAAAAAAAAAAAAGAAAAAAGAAGGAAACTGATGGATTATGTGAATGGCATGGTAACGTGTTTATTACGCCTCGCCCTTCCAGAAGACGCGTCTCATTCTCCTTCTTCGCTCTTTCAAATATCTAACCCCATACAAAACACCGCAGACTCGTCTTTACGTATGGAAAGTACTTTTCAATTGTTTCGTCTCACTTAGAGTGCAAATTCACGAATCTTTGATTTTTTAAACCTCTTTATTTCCTTCAAGTCTCGACCTCGAAAGCCGATCTACGATCTGTTATTTAAAAAGGTTCCGAGCACGCGGTCTGCCGTATACACCACCTTGCTAGTTGAGACATAAGGAGAAAGCTTATTTGAAGCAACAAAAAATTAAACAGTTGCAAAATTTGGAACGTATGATAGATCGTTGAGAATTAGGCCTAAAAAATGGCTTTTTCACTCAGAGTCTAGAACTTTAGAACATAAAAGAAACAGACATCTTGATCCAGTTGTAGTACTCAATTATAGATGTTCTCCCTCCAATACAGAGACAAACCTATTTTGTCAAGTCGGATAGGCCTTTTACACCAGTATGACAATCCATCACGCTTTTTTATCTCTAAGATTTGCGTGGCTACCATGGGTATGTGTTCACGTGCTTCTTCGAGTTGAAATAACCATAACTTTACCAATGCCAATTAATTCACGTGAAAACCGCAACCACTTAGATTCAGAGACACGAGAGTTGAAAAACACAGCTGAAACCGATGTCCTATCGTTTAGAATTATCTTTTTTCTTCATTTTCTCTATTCCTACTCCTTTTTATATCTCCCCTGACATTCGTTTCCTGCCCGTAGGCGTGGCAAACCTTAATTTTTTTTCTACTTCGAGAACCAGTCGCGTCCTGTAAGCCATTAATCCCAATTGAGAAATAGCTCCTCACGTCCTAGATTCCCGCTGCTCTCGCGCTTTTTTCCCTAGGACTTCCATTAGTTTATTCTCCCAAAACCCAGCATTTCTTTCCTATTGCCGAATTATTTATAGTTGCCGATCTGACATCGAGGCTCGAATCAAAAAGCCAGATCAGCGCTGTATCCTTTTTTTCTCCGTTCTTGCTTTCCCATTGTTCTCTGTTTTTACAGCCAGTCCCTTATCGAGTCGGCGCTTAGCAACAAAAGAGAGCACCCCTAGCACCAAATTATCCACCAGAATCCGGAAACAACACCCACTCACGTTTTCACAAGCAAGTTCACAAAAGCGGCCGTGCCTGACATTCGCAAAAAACTGGATTTACAGCAAATTCCGCCTGCTTTTGCTCACACATCATACCCCACATCATACCCTCAATTTTCTCCTCATATTTCCCCATGAACACGCTCCAGGAAAGCCAAGCCGCTAACCATCCGGATAAGGAAATGGCGGGGAAACACGCCGCGGCGCCGGCGGCTAAGGACGGCCCGGCGCTGGCCACGCGCAAACCGAAAACGCCCTTGAAGAAAGGCGAGTTGGACAAAATCGCCCAGGAGCTCAAGAAAAAGCTCTCCAAGGCGTCTGTGGCCGCCAAGCAGCTGCTCACGTCCAGCGCCAGTGGAACGGCCCGGTCCTTGCCGCCCGACTCGCCCGTTCTGCAGACACTGCTCCCCAAACTGAGCCCGTTGAAGAACTACTATATGTGGAGACGGCAAATCGCCCACGGCGGCAACAAAAGCGCGGCGCTGCTGCCCAGCTTGTACTCGCCGGACCACCAGCTGCCCACGCTGACCAAACCGTCGATCTTCTTGTCGAGCTCGCCGTTGAAAAACTTCAATGCCGACCGGTCGCCTGCGATATCACGTTCACGCAAGGCCTCGGTCGACTCCATGGCGTTCACCGAGCCCAACGACTCGCCCATCAAGCGGCGCAGGGCAGACAGCGGCGCGGCCGTCCGGGCCCGCGAGCCGCAGATGGTCTTGGAGGAAATCCACAGCCCTCAAACGCCACCTGAACCGCGCAACTCCTTGCATCCTCTGCCTGCTTTGACCTCAAACCCACGCAAAGAGCGCAGACCCAGCGCCGAGAAGACCCGCACCACGCCCACGATGGCCAAGAAACAGCTCAGTGGCGGCCAAAGCGCGTTGCTCAAAACTCCCACCCAGCCAGCAAAAGGAGACGCGTACAACGACGAGGAGGGCGCAGACTTGCTCATGTACTTGGCCACGTCGCCGTCGGTGTCCAAGGCGTACACCGGAATCACGCCACGAGCACCGGCGAGTAGCTCTGCAGGCCACAACGTAGCATTTGCAAACCACCACAACGCAACGAAACCACACCTGGCAGGCAACCAGTTCATGGCGCCGCCGCTCACGCCCAAGCGGCCGGTGATCTCGACGGCGAAAACGCCGCAAAACAGACTCACGCCCTCGGTATACGGCGGGTTGGCTGTGCCCGGAAGTACACTTCCGTCGGCGGGGCTTGCGTTGACCCCTGCGGGGTTCAACATGAACGATTACGTGAACTTCTTCACGCCGTCCCCGGGCGCTGCCGCCGCGGGACATGGCGGCTTGATGGGCCGCACCCTTTTGAAGACGCCCGACTTTCACGGGCTGGTGAAGGACGCTGCCCACACGTCTGTGGACGGCAAGATGATCAACTTCGACAAGGCGGAGCTCTTTGGTCTGTCTGGTCCCGAACAAGCAAAGGACTAGGCAGGCCGGTCCCCAATTAATGACATTTACCCCTTAAGTTATTTACATTCGAGTATCGGGGGTCTACCAAAAGTCACGAATACTTTGACTAACGAGCGATCAAACTTACCTGAAGAGTGAAATTACACACCCTAATTAGATGACCGAAATACAATATAGACAATATCCATGCGGTTATGTTGCAGAGGTCACGTGAACTCATGGCCTTAGTCGGCGACGTTAACAAGCAGAAGAAAGGTGATAATGAACGCACTTATGTTTTTGACCATAGTCCCAATGATATTAGCTACAGGGATCTTGATTGATGCTAAGCTTTTCGAGATTCCTAGGAGGCATTCCTTGGTGGCGTAGCTTAGTGTGCCGCCACCAAGAGTTGCATAATCACCAGCATCTAACTTTATCACCTAAATAGATCAATTACATGAACAAAAGATGCTTTCCCAGTTTTGCATGGCTAAACCGTAAAGAGGAATTTTTTGTACTGAGGATGATTGCCAGATTCGGCGGGGCACTTTAGGTGTGGCGTGTATTTAGCGCTATCAAAGTAGACGGCATACGCAAGAGTTTGTGTCCATGAAATGTCGTTGAGTTGCCAGAATTTAACTTTCTTCAGACAACAATACATGATATAAAATGATCCATAGCTATTTTAGCTCAAAAATAATTGGGTTGAGGTTTTCAGTACCTCTATTTCGTGAGGCCACATAGTCTTCGCAACCCAACAACATCTGCGTGCTCAGAAAACGTACTTTCATAATTTTCATGGTCCGAAAACACATGCTTCCTTCCCCAGACTCTTTAAGAGGGTAGTTAGTCGTTTAGTTCAAGGCTGTTTTCTCAATATAAGCGAATCATAATAATGTGAGCTAATAAAGTTGCTACTAGCAACTCCAGCTGACGTGAGGCTGTATGCTAGACGAGCATGCGCAAGGTAATCCTGGAATGCTTCTCAAAATCCAATAGAGGCGCAGTGCATGAATTTGATGATTGAAGACTTGATTAACTTCCGCGACTATCCCGTATATTTTTTCTTTCAAAACGCAAACAGCCATCTCGCTTAGAAACAACTGGATAAAAAACTAAATGTGCTTCAACTCGATGCACATGCTTGCAACGAAGAGGTGCGGAATGTTTGTTTGTTTTTCTAATCTGTCTTTTTCTTCTCGATTTCTGGTCTATTGGTGCGCGCACTGTGTACACTCTCCCCATATCCTCAACACTCAACGAATCTTTTCTTGCCCTTCACTTTATACCCCCTAAGAAATCTTGCCATGGAAGTCCATCCCAACGTGTTAACATATAGAGGTATGTGTCAATGACATCACGTGATCATCTCGAAGCCCCGTAGTGGACTCTCGCCATTTCTGCCTCGGCTTTCTCGGCGGGTAACTCCCCGTTTGACCCCTCTTTCTTGTCCTTTCCGAGCACCCAAACACCGTTAGACGCCGCACCCCTTTTCATATCAGCCAAAGTGCTCAGATCACAAAAAAGTATCATTCAATTATAAAAGTCGAAGCATGAGACAAAGGCATATAAATCGTGGGCTAAGGCGCCAAATAAAATCATGAACATCAGTAATCATGTGCGTGTGCGAGGGTTGCCATTTGCGTGCTCAGCCTCAAGCATGAGCACTTCGATTTTAGAGTCTATGAGAACCCGATTTATTTTTTATCGAAAATAGCAAAATCGTCTTCATTGCCTTCGTTTCACGCTGAACACATACTATGATTATAATTGGAGTGCGGTCGTTTGTGTCTGGCATCAGGACACGTCACGCTCTTTGATCCCGGAATCACTGCCACAAAATCGAATGCAGCATTGGCTGGATATTGCAGCATACAACGTTTTCCTTAGTCCATTGCGCTCTTCCTTCAGTCTCTCGAATTTTGCTTTGGTCACTTTCATCAAGCACCTCACTATCAAATACTAACAAACATAGGCACTTTTGCCGAGCCCCTCACCGAGTACTTGACCTTGACCAACAGCACGTCGGAGCCTTTGGCATTCAAAGTCAAGACTACGGCGCCTAAATTATACTGTGTCCGCCCCAATGCTAGCATCGTGCCCCCCGGCGACAGTATGAAAATCTCTGTCATCTTACAGGGATACACCACGCCTTTGCCCAAAGACTTCAGGTGTAAGGACAAGTTTTTGATTGTCTCCTGCCCATGTCCAGGATTTGAGGACGCTTCTCGGGTTGCTGAGAACTGGACCGCTTTGTACCAGCAGCACGGCCAGAGCGGCGTCCAAAAGAAGTTGAGAGTCAACTTCATCATCGAGGACGACGTAAGAGACGACACACACATCAACGAAACCAGTTTTGCCAACGCCACGCAAAACACCATGATCCGTGATACCCTGGTGATCCAAAATGAGGCCGATACCACTGTTGCGCACGACAAATCGATAAACCCTGCAAACGTCTCGTCTGTCAATGCAGACAGGACTTTGCAAGAAACGAACATCTTACCTGTCGAGGAGCAGAGCAAAGCTCCAGAGTACCAAAAAGAATTGGACGACTCAAACGCGAAGATCAACAATTTGTCTGAGAAATTGGATTCCAACGAGAAGGCCGTTGAGCAGACCAAGATTGCGCCTCAAGACACCGTCAGCGGCGTGTCGCTTCCTTTTGCTGCTATATTGGTGATCATTGCCTTGTTGTTGGGGTGGTACATCTTCTGAGCTGAATGAAATGTGTAATACAGAGAGGACTATCTTGTCAGGGCGTGTCGCATGTTGTGCAGCCCGTGCAGATCTTGTGTAATTACCAAGTAGAAATTTTGTATCATGATTAATCGAGTGAAGTATTTTATTGCGGCTCCGGCCCGTTGGTTTTGTCCAGAAGGATGTCTATTCTGATGTCTAAGTGCTCCAGACGAATTTTGATATCAGGAAAAATCGAATTTTTATCCGAGACCTTGGTTCGAACCTCTTTTCACCGATCCTTTCGAGGTCAGCCACGCCTATTATCCTTCTGTAGGCAAGATGGGTGAATATCACATGCACCTTCCTCAAAGGTATTTTCATAATTCGTATGGTTGAAAATTGTATTAGCCATCAGATTTCGGTTGACTTGAAGGTAAAAAGAAAAAAAAAACGGCCAAATCAAATGCTTTGTATATGTGAGAGTGGCCAAAATCCGAAAACTTGTTTTCCTCGAGAGGAGAACTTCAAAGAATGAGCGACAAAAATTGCACAATCAAACAGCAGGGGAACTAATTGACATTAATTTAATTGATGTTACCTACAACTCCTTTTGTGATATGAACGACTGATGGCTCTCAGGTTGAGTCAGCTTTATTTTAAGTGGTATTTTACGGCAAAGAAGAATTAAAAACAAGTGAAATGTGACATGAAAGAGCAAAGAAATGTGATGATCTTGAGTAGTCATTTCCTATTCTCTTGAGTTTAGGCCAGGGATAAAGTTCCCGATAATCATCTAGTAAGTTATTGACCATCTTCAAGCTGATTCTAAGCCTGCATTGTTATGATTGGTATCTGACTTACAATGCCTCAATGTTAATGCTGAGGGATTAGGTGACCCCTTGCTAAGTCTGGAAATCCTTGATGTAAAGAAATAATGTCTTATTACTAAGACAACTCAGAGAAATCTCCCTGTGAAGACTTGTTTCGAAATTTTTCCTGATTCACAAAATAGTTTTCTTTTGTTGTACTTAAATCATGCATCTTTATCTTCCAACGCAAGACTCGCGACTGCACCAATCAACATTGATTGGTGATAAACCTTATCATTGTTTTCAGCAATCGCACAACCTCAGCAATTTTTCCTGATTCACAAAATAGTCTTCTTTTGTTGTACTTAAATCATGCATCTTTATCTTCCAACGCAAGACTCGCGACTGCACCAATCAACATTGATTGGTGATAAACCTTATCATTGTTTTCAGCAATCGCACAACCTCAGCAATTTTTCCTGATTCACAAAATAGTCTTCTTTTGTTGTACTTAAATCATGCATCTTTATCTTCCAACGCAAGACTCGCGACTGCACCAATCAATGCGCTTATATTGATTGGTGATAAACCTTATCATTTTTTCAGCAATCGCACAACCTCAGCAACGTAAAATTCCAAAAGCCAAGAACAACCCCAAAATACACTAATTACGTGACTCACAGGTGCCTTCACAGTCCCAAAACGACCAATTTGAAGCAATCGAAGCAGTATTTGCCCTGTCCTGCACACACCACCATCTCGACATGATCAGCAACCGTTTTTCGCGATAAGCACTCGGCTCTCCACCATTATCACCTTTTAGCTAACGCCTGAAACACACAAAAATCACCTAAAATGGGCACGGCGACGGTGCGTTCGGGGTCCATCAACCTCCTCAACACCATAATCGGCGCGGGGATCCTCGCGATGCCGTACGGGCTCAAATGCAACGGGCTCATATTTGGCGCGGGCCTCATAATATGGAGCTCGCTCACGTCTGCTTTTGGCCTCTATTTACAGAACAAAGTCGCCAAATACACGCAGCAGCAGGGCGCGGTGTCGTACTTCAGTCTCTGCCAATTGACGTACCCACAACTTTCGGTGATTTTCGACGGGGCCATTGCCGTAAAGTGCTTTGGCGTCGGCGTGCTGTATTTGGTAGTGATAGGCGACTTGATGCCGAAAATCGTCGAAAGCGCGGGCGTGAAAGAGGGGTCTTTTTTACTTGAGCGGAACTTGTGGATCACGATTTTTATGGTTGTGGTGGTGGCGCCGCTCAGCTTCCTCAAAAAGCTCGATTCCTTGAAGTATACTAGTGTAGTGGCCTTGGTCAGCGTGGTGTATCTTATTTGCCTTGTCATCGAGCACTACATCACGGACGTGGCGCCTGCAGACGACCGGGCCATAACCTGGCTCGGCCCCGTCTCCTGGCGGCAAACGTTGACCTCGTTTTCGATCTTCGTGTTTGCATATACCTGCCACCAGAACATGTTTGCCATAATCAACGAGCTCCGGCCCTGCGAGAAGCACGGCCTGCAGACCCGACAGCTGAACCTCATCATCCGCAACGCCATCGCCATTGCGTGCCTGTCTTATTTGGTGGTGGGCGTTTTGGGATACCTAACTTTTGGCGACAATGTCAACGCCAACATCATCAGCATGTACCCACGTGACTCGGTGCCGCTGCTCGTGGGCCGCTTGGCGATCGTGGTGATGGTGTCGTTGTCGTTCCCGCTCCAGTGCCACCCGTGCCGGGGGTCGGTGAATCACGTGATCCACTTTCTTCAAAACGGCGTTTCTTCGTGGAAACTCAGAACCCCCGCGGGCGCTGCTAACGGATACACGCCGATTCCAGACAGCTCTGAAACGGCCTCCGCAGACCAGCTGTTTGACCAGTCTTTTGTCAGTACAACGCCCATGGAGGGCGCACAAGATACAGACGGACACGCGCCGATCATCGTGCCCTTGACGTCGTTTCGATTCTACGTGATCACGTGCGTGGTTGTCGTGGCGGCGTATCTCGTGGCGATCACCGTGAAGTCGTTGGCGCACGTGCTCGCCTTTGTGGGTGCCACTGGCTCGACGCTGATTTCGTTTATTTTGCCGGGGCTATTCAGCTACATGTTGATCAGGCCGCTCGACGGCGGCTCGACGCTTTCGCCACTTGAGAATTTCTGCAAATACGGCGGCTTGGCGCTTTCCATTTGGGGCGCCATCGTCATGGTTGTTTGCTTGAGCGCGAGTATATTTCTTGGTGCCACGCACTAGACAGACAAGAGAGAGATGAAAGGGGAGAGACAAGAGGAAGGAAGAAGAGAGAGAAGAGGGGAGATAAGAGGAGGCAAGAGGAGAGACAAGAGGAGAGATAAAAGAAGAGAGACAAAGAAGAGAGAACAAAGAAGAAAGACAAAGAAGAGAGTCATAAAAAAGAAAGACTAAAGAAGAGATTAAAGAAGAGATTAAAGAAGAGATTAAAGAAGAGAGACAAAGAAGAGAGAACAAGGAAGAGAGACAAGAAGACAGACAAGAAGAGAGACAAGAAGAGAGACAAGAAGAGAGACAAGAAGAGAGACAACAAGAACAAGAGAGACAAAGAAGAGACAAAAGAAGAGACATCAAGAGACAACAAGAGACATCAAGAGAGCCAAAAGCAGTGCATGTATCAACGAATATATATATAAGCATGTGCATCATCTGACACCCGCAAACACCCACAGGCGCAGTCACAGGCGCCTCACAAGATCAAGTCCTCCTTCTCCCACCCAGTCTTGTTGGCGCCCTTCAACCCGTTCTCGGGCTGCGGCTTGTCGACGCCTTCTATCTTCATGGCGTATGGATTACGGTCCCCCTTCTGGTCCAAATTGGCCAAAGT
>JAKUBE010000325.1:0-13369 GCA_030674755.1 Metschnikowia henanensis | reverse complement strand
ATGTTTATTTACATTGCGCTATCGTTGAGATCGAGCGCACGTGCACGTGACCGGGTCCCGCAGTGCGCTCGAGGAACCCTTCGGTCACGTGACGGGCACGTGACTGGACCCTTGAAAACACGGCCCCTTTTGGAGTCACGTGAGCCGCTGCAACTTTACGTCAACACCGGCATGGTTGAATGTTCGATGTAGGCCTCTATTGAGATTATCTAGTTGTACTGTAATTGCTGGTTATTTCAATGCTTTAGGCGGCAACGTCGCTATTGAATTGTTTAATTCCCTTCCCGATAATGTGCGACCCCTGCTGGATATGCAGGGCCCTGGAAGAGGAGCACGACGTGCAAGTACCAAAATTTTCCAGTCGAATAACTCTCTAATCTCAAGACTCTGTTCATGTCACCGTCATCGCCTGAAGTCGCTTAACTTTCCGTTTTCGGATCTTCCTACTAATCATTGATAGGTCTCTCACGGGCCAATATCTCATCTCTTTCCCCTCTCTATATTTAGTCACATCACGCGTGCTCGGGTGCAGGTACGTTAGAATTAGAAATCAGACAAAAAAAGACACAGCCATATCTACTATAACACCCCGTATATTACAAATCACTCAAAATTACAGTTTGAAAGCATTTGTATAGTATTTGGGAGTATTTTTAAGATTTCTTGGAGCCTACAGCACTCTCCGGATTCGGGCCGATTTTTGCCTGTCGATTGTAGTTTTCCAATTTTGCCATGTCCATGGAAATCGCATTATTTCTCACTCGTATCAACATCGAACTTCAACATAAAATTATGATTCGACAAAAATTTAAGGATTGCTCATTCAGAGTATACACTTCAACAGCGCCTAGGTTATGTCTTATCTTCAAGACTGCTGAAACCTATTTGAGTTGCTGTCTCCTTTGGGCTTCATACCTGAGTCACGTGGTGTGATATAATGACCATTTGCACCCATTTGTCGAGCTCAAGCACGATGAGATACGCTAAATGGGGTGTTCTGAAATGAGGCATCATCATTACTTATACTTTAGTATCTATACTTATCATGAAATTAGACTCAAAGAAGAACCTATCCGGAAACCTTTGGTGCTTCACAGTCATGACATCTGTAGTCAGTCGCTAGAAGGACTTTTGAGGGAGACACCGTAATTGAAAAACCTTCACACAATCGTAATGAAAAGCTCACCTTATATGAGCAAGAATAGCCAATGATTCTTAATAAGCCACTCCGTCGTTTGAAAAAAACTAGAGCGATGATGAATTAATATTCACTTTGATTTATAATTGCGAAGATGCATTGATCTCTGATCGTTCGACCATGTCATTGAAAGAGCGAGCCACTTACTCACCTAGCAGCGAGCTGGTGTCCCTTATCCATCTCCAAAACTCTCTATGATTTTAGGGTGCTCAATCATGCATACAACGTCCCTTCAAAGAGTCTGTTCTATGGGAAACCCTTCGTATGCTTCTCATCTGTGGCGTCCCTTTTCAACTGTTCGACCTTTCTTTCACGCTCTCACATATTCCCGCTATGAATGGATAAGCAAAGTTTGGGCTTTTTTCATCGAAAGTTCATTTTTACGAGCCTGTCGGACCCGAGAGGGTCTTTGTCAAATAGAGCGGTCATCACACAGCATGTATCATTGAACCAATTTTGTTCTCTTGCGAATCTTCAAATAATTATCAATGCTGTGACAAGCAGCTTGGGCTGCTCAGGTAACGGTGTTGTCCATGTTGGCGAAGCATTTGATAGCTGGTACATTAGCGAGGTCAATCTCAAGACTTTTGCGAGATCGTTCACAGCGATCCAAATACGGAGAATGCGAAAGCACAGCTTCTTGAATTCGAGCACTCCCAGAAATCACATCGCCTGATGTACTGGAGGATCTTGGCTTCGTTTGTCATTATCTCTGCAGACGTCATCTGATTAGGTCAGCAGCTCAATTCTAGCTGACTCCACCAATTACATCGCGACCACCTGTCCCTGCCAATAGCCCGTCTCAGAATGAGGGCCTGGTTTCCAGAAGATACTGTCATGGGACTAGGTGCAAAGTATCAAAACTCACGAGGGGAAAATTAGAGCATCCTTACGTTTGGTTGTACATTTGGAAGGATCTATAAGTTTTTTCATAAGTTCATCAATTGGGAAGGTTCCATGCTTTTCGCAGCCACCGAGAGTTCATCAATCGAGAAGATTTCATGTTTTTCGCAGCCACTCAGGATAATTGTTTGGAGTGCTCACTTCTACTGTTCAAAAGATACAGCAAGAGCGTTTCTGAAACATGCCACTGAACTGAAAGCCTGATTTACTCAAAGCATAGATTAATGAGGGAGTTCGTGTCAAAAGACGCTGGGGCAGAGAGATTACGACTCAGTGTTTGACGACTCAAGGGCAAGGCTCAACATATCGAGGTGTCTGCACATCAGAGCTCGTTGCAGCCATTTAGGAGTTCTTTTCGCTGAGGCAGAAATGTGGCACTTGCACCCAAAATTTCAGGAAGTGCGGAAGTTTGGAAAGTTTCTGTGGTCTCAATAGCGTCCCGAGTGTCGGAGCTGGAATCGGCACCTGAGCTACCTGGTGGCACAGAACTTCCAGGGCAGTCTCTTTTTGTTGGCTCTGTAAACTGAACGCTAAACATTCCAACTAATGTCGCTTAAATAAGAAGCCCGGTCTGCGATGAGCCTGTGGTTACCAGCACCGAAAAAGTAGTTTGAGTAGAACTTGGAAAGGTTGTGATTTCAAAAGGACAGAAGAGTTGGGAGATTCAGATGGACTATAAACGGTGGCTCCTGAAGACGGAGTGCCTATAGTGAGAGAGCTCGGAGAACAAGGTCTTGTCAAGGGGATGTCCAGTGATGTCATTGGATGAGCTCGAATAGACGAATAAACGCCCCCATTGCCCCCTCATCTTGCTCACCTAGAGCCAAACCCCTTTCACCTAAAGCCAAACCCTCTCCACCTTTCAAGACCTACACTACAGCGGCCTCATAATCGATAGGAATCACAAACGAGTCGATCTGGGTATCAAAGCCGCGCACGTCGGTGGGCTCGCGCAGAATGATATCCACGACCGTGTCCTCCTCCTCCATGCGCATCTTGATCAAGTCGGTCTCGTCAATCACATCGAACTCGTCCTCCTTCTCCTCATACTCCTCGTTCTCGTCGATCTCCACAAAGTCCGGCGCCAAAGCACTCCATTTCAGCGGGAACGGCACCAGCCACAAGTACACCGCGCCCAGGTCGAGCCCCGTCAGCCCGATCATGCACCGGTTGTGGTTCCACTTGACGTCGATCAACTCCTCGTGGCAGCCCTCCAAGATCTTGACGAGCAGGCCCATGGCCGTTTCCCAGAGGTAGAGGTCCTGGGAACTCTGGCCGAACGTCAGCGCCACCACAAACTCCAGGTTGTGCGAGAACGCTACCGCATTCCACTGGAGCTTGTTGACCATATCCTGGTACTTGTGCTCGACCTCGAACTCCCACTGCGCCGGGTCGCTGTTGTTGATCATGTCCGGGAGCGTGAGCTGGCGGATCACGCGGTCCAGCGAGTTGACCGCAAGCTTGCGCCCGTTGAGCAGAACCAGGAGCGACTTGATGTTGGAGTTGGTCACTTTTTCCAGGTGCACGGTGGCCGCCAGGGACGTGGCTATCACGTTGAGCCAGCCCCGGCTGGTGCCGGCGAGGATGTACTGGCCCGTGGTGGAGAACACCGCCGAGAGCGTGCGGTGCTTGCCCGAAAACAGCGGGTTTTTCGTAAGCAACGGTGTTTTCGATAGCCCCGTTTTTAGGGTCTCGTCGTCGTCGTCGCCGCCCGGTTTCCGCGCCACGGGCTCTGTGGATAGACTCGCCACCTCGTGCTGCCCCGTTTCCACGTCCACGCGGACCAACACCGGGTCGTTCTCGAACAAACAAGCAGCGAAACAAAACGGGTCGTTCGGATGGAGACACGCCAGCCAGAGCGGGCCGTCGAACTGCACGCGCAGCACCGCCACACCCTGCAACCGCGCCACCGGGTCGGCCGAATTCGCCCGGCTCAAGTCCCAGAGAATACAGCTCCAGTCCTGGGACGACGAAAGAAGATATCGCCCGCAATGCGACCAGGCCAACGACGTCACGGGCCGCACGTGCCCGCCGCGGGCCAAAACACACACGATCGCACAGCTGCTGAGGTCGTACACCACCACGGTGCCGTCGCTGAGGCCCAGCGCCAAATAGTCGCCTTTTCGGTTGAATTGGATGGTTACGCTATGGCCGTATTGGAGCGTGTGGAGAAGCGTGTCGGGGAACTCCTTGGCCACGGCGAACGGGTCCTGGAGCGCGAGGTTCATGGGGAGGGGGGTTTGTCTGTTTTTTTTTGGGTGAGTGTTGTTTGTTTTTGTTTTGTTTGTTTTGTTTGTGGGGTGTTGAACGTCTTGAGAGAGTGGTGAAGGTGGTGAATGGATGCAATCTGAAGACTGGTAGCTTTGTAGGTGAAGCGCGCTGCGCCGGACCCCGCCAGGGTTACTAGATGCAGGAGACCGTGTTTTTTTTGGGGGTCTTCGCGCGCTTCTGTATGGAGATGCACCCCGGTGAGAGCCCTGCCGGTGTCGCGCTCAGGCCGCGTTGCTGCAAAATCCAATTCCCGTATTCGAGACCCACCGTGTTCGCTATTATTTTGGGATTCACGTTTTCAGGAGACGCCGCGATATCACTTCGTGATCGTTGGTCGTGATTGTGATTCGTGACCACTAGCCCTAATTGTTCTTCGTAGCTTTGCCATAATTTGCCGGCGTATAAGTGGCTTCTTTAGTACCGGGATTAACTCATTAAACCCTTTCCCTCTGTTCGGACGCTCTTCCCTTCTTCCCTCGCACTGTGACAATATGATAGTAGCATACACTTATCTGCTAGTATCGTTCTATATATTCTCAATGCAAATCAACTGCAACATATCATCTGTGAACTTGAGTGGTGCATGGAAAGACTAGCTGCTTCATTGCAGAGAAAGCATTAGATCGACTGCTGGCGGCAGCCTCAGTATATCCGAACAACATCACCTTCATTCATTTCCATGTCGCCACCACCTCCATAATTGTCAGCTTTAAGAGCGGGGCGCTCAAATCGCGTCATCTTCGACTTTCTCATCAAGAGAATTCACAACAAGTGTACGGTCGCCAGGCCTTATTTTCCGCATCATTTCCTTAGCTCAGATTTTTCAACGTTGATATCAAGCGCTTTCACTTAGGGCTTCAATCCAACGTCTTTTGATTTTTGGCGTTTGATATGACCTCACCGCAAAAAGAGAATTCGGTGTTACAGCGTAATCTTCCCAACCTAAGGCAATCAAGTCTTAATCAAGTCGTAGTTCTGCCGTACTACGAGATACGGAAAACTTCGATCTCGTTGACTCCGAAAAACGTAACTCGCTATTTGTAAACTTCACCGTCTAGCCATATTTTGGACACGACATACGAAAAGTTACGCCAGCTCGCAACACTGAGCTTTCCCTCACAGCGTACTCTAGGTGAACATCGGAATTTGCAAGAATCTTCGATGATGGGGGATTCACTTATCAAACGATATCAAAGTCTTTTGGAAGATACTAGAGCTTTTTAGGTTTTATGAAGCATGCAAGCATCAAATGATTTACGTGGTGTGTTCTTATTCCCTCCTTCAAAGCACAATTGAGAGGTCTTGAGGTTTTGTGTTTACACTGGTGACTTCGCAGGCGCAAGGTGCGCTCCCGTGAAGCACTTTGTGAATTTTATGAAGGATACTGATCAAATGAAATTCACACGTAGAACTTGTAAAGAGAAAAGTACTCGAAAACTTCACATATCCGACTTTGATGCAGAAGGTTTGTGTTGGAAGCAAAACATCGTGTTAGCTTCGATATCACTTAGAGTGCGAGGAGAATTTTTGAAAAGCTCCAAGTCTTCTCCAATCCAGCCGTAACGCGTCTCACATAAAACCCAAAACACACTATTCTTGATGCTGCTTTCCTTCTTACTCCAATCGGGATCCTCGGATTGCATTTAGGCAATAACTCCGCCCGTGCGACAGAAGGGCGACGGAAGGGAAAAATCAGACGTATCCGAATTACCGAGGTTGAAGTGCAGGCGAAAGGTCTGGCGCTTACTATGAGCGCGACTGGGAGCAGGGGACGGCCAGCCCTATGAAGATGGAGAAGGCAATGGATCATGCTCTTCTGTCAAATACGCGTAAAGTTTGTTTCAGTGCAGATTCAGAGAATGCGGAGCAGAGAAGATTATGAATCACAGATGTTTCACTGCCTGAGTGTCGTCTAATATTGTGCACCGCGTGAGTCACTAGTGATAGTCTTAAGAAAAAGTGAGGACACTGGGCCGCTTGATTACAAATGTTTTTCCTGGTAAAGATCAGAATCATAAGAAGAAAGGGAAAAAATGTAATTTATATAAAGAAAAATTGAGACTTGGATGTTTTGAGGATCTTCAAGGGCTCATATTTAGACATGAGGCGTCACGTGGTCTAGAGCTGCAGTGATACCCCGGACTTTTGATCAACAATACAAAAAGTACCCCTTCTACGCCTTGGCTCAATAATGGTGATTCTATGAGTAGCCAATGGATGTTTTAAAGAATAAGCATGAATGAATGACTTGCTCGGAAGACATGCCCTGCGAGGTTGGAGTCTACTCTGCGCTTTCTCTCTTGCCAGTAACTTCATCCTCTTGTTCTGGACTGAGATTTTTACTCACCTATTAAAAACTTATCCCAGAAAGCCTCGTACTTTTCAGGAAAAAGCCATAATGCATGTCTTATTGCCTTGAAAATTGACCAATCGGAAAACATCCCTGAATCGTTCTACAATTCTTCACCTCCATCGGCTATCGCAATGGTTCCAGAACTGCACAGGTGGGCGACAGTTCTCAGTTTGCACCCAGCGAAAAGACCAGATAGGCTAGCAAGGTCGTTGGAAACTCACACCGCATCAAGAACATTTCGTAATCCTGTTCCAGGAAAAAAATAACATTTCACGGCTATAAATTCCATTTCTTGATGTAAACTTGGGCATTTCCCTCTCAATTTCTGGCCCTATTCTTTATTTGCCATTTTCTCGGGTGTCGATTCGCGCGCGGCCCTGGCCCCAGTGAGACCGGCCCTATTAAAAAATGAGACCGGCTCTAGTGAGACCGGCTCTAATTTGACACCGGCCCTAAAATGAGGCCGGCCCCAAAATGAGACCGGCCCTAAAATACTGGCCCCAGAACACCTTCCACCAAATACAACCCCAGACAACCGCCTCTCATGGAGTCGCCAGGGTCCCCGGAATCGGCGCGGTCCACCAATGCGTCCACAAACTCTTCAGTTCTGTCAACAAATCTCCATAATTTTCGGCGCACGGCGTTCGACGCCCGGGCCCAAACCGCGGTCTCGGCCCGCCTAAAAGCGCATGGAAATGGCCCTAGGCAAGACAGAATCGACAGTATTCGCCACACGTGCCACGCCCACAGCCACGACCGCAACGTGCTCGGGTGGTCCGAGACCACGCACATCTGCCGCGTGCTCAATTCGCCGCTGTTTGTGGCGCAGTTCGGCGTTCCTTCCGTGGTGGAGCTCTCGCCCACGCATATCTATATAGGCACCGCACTAGGCCGCGTGGCGGCGTTCGACTACCACCAGAAGTTGGACTTTTTGCTCGATTTATATAAACAAGACCCGGCCGCAAACCCCCCGGCGGCTACTGCGCGGCTGTGCGTGACGTGTGTGGCGGTTGCGGCCACCGGCTTGTTTGTATGTGCGGGGTACGCGAATGGGCAGCTCGTGACGTGGGAAATCCCGCGAAGAGCCGGGCAAAAGAGCGGCCCTGTGGTCGTAGAACCCTCCGGCGTTGTTCCAGGTGTCTCTTTGCGTGACCGGGCCGCGTCCAGCGACGTTTGCGGCCATTTAAAGGGTGTGCCGGTGAAAACAGTGTGTTTTGTCGGAGATCTGCACCAAAACACGGTGTCGTGCGACGTGAGCGGGCTCGTGTTGTTCCACCACGCGTCGCAGAAACTCTTCCGCAAACGCGTGGCGTCGCAGCGGCTCGTGGGCACGTTTGTGGCCGCCCCAAAGGAGATAGATGCCCGGTTTTCGGTGCTTGACAGCCAGATGCTCCCGATCGGGCCCGCGCCGCACTTGGCCGACCACCTCGGCGTGTTGGCGGTGATCACGCCCGTGCTTTTGCGCGTGGTCTCCGTGTGCTCGTTGAACAACGAGAGCGCCGCATACCCAAAAACGCATTTCAAGGCCGCCCGCCCGAAAAACGTGTTTGTAAACGCCGGCGGCGTGCCGCAGGGCTGCGTGGCGTGGTACCCGAGCTTTGTGCTGGCGCTGGGCGCACGCAAAAACGCAAAGTTGGCGTACTCGTGGAATAACGTGGCGACCATAGTTGAACTAGACGGGACGCGAGTTCCCCAAAACGCCATGGCCATCTTGGCCGATTTGAAGGATAAAGACCGCGCGATCCCGCGGCTCGAGATGCGGATGACCCCCCGCTGGACCACCACAAAAACAACCGACCAAATCGGCGCTCTTCGCTGGCTCAATTCGGAAATCTTGGCTGCGCTCATAGTGGACGCAGAGACCGCACAGACCACGCTCCATTTCCTCTACTATAGTGGCCTGAAGGAACCCAAAAATGGCTCTAGTCTTGAGCTTGTCGGGCTCGACGACGTCGATTCCCAGCAGGTCTCGGCGCTTCTGTTTGGTGATGTTTCGCCCGCGCTCGCAAACATGCAATTTTACAACGCCTCGCTCGGGATTTTCCGCCACCGGCCCGTGGTTTTGGCCACCAGCCACGCGGCGTGCCTGAAAACGCTCTTGACGGGCGCCACGTCGAAATGGGCCGACCGCCTCACGAGCCTTTTGGCCGCCAAACAGTACCCTGCGGCTCTAATTTGCGCGTACGACTTCTACTGCTCGCAAAACACGGGGCAGCTTCTCCTCAGCGGGTTGCCGCACACGCCACGTGAACGGCACGCCGTGGTGGAGCCGTTTCTCCTCGATCTCTTGCGGGAATCCGTCGGGCCCATCTTTGGAAATGGCCCTGTTTTTGGAAATGGCCCTGTTTCTGAAAATGGCCTGGGCTCGGAGAGAGACCCCGCTTTGGCCGTGGACGACGCGCTCTGGCTCTATTTCCACATTGCCTCCGTTGTTACAGCGAACAGAAGTGCCGCCAGCGACCCGTTGCTGGAAATCGTCGACGCTGTACACGAAACCACGCCAGATAAGGCCACTTTCTTCCGAGTTCTCGAGCCGTTCATCCTCGCGCGCGAGATCCGCACGTTGGCGCCGGCTGTGCTCAAAAGCCTTGTGGAGAAGTATGTGGCCAACGGAAACGGCGACAGGCTCACGGAAATCGTGTGTCTTCTCGACGCACGTGCTTTGAACATCGACCTCACGTTGAGACTCTGCGAGGCCCATGGGTTGCGCGAGTGCCAGGTGTACATCTGGACGGCTCTCTTGAAGGACTACACGCGTCCGATGATGATGCTCATGGCAGACATGGACCTGGCCCGATACAGCACCGACGAAAAAGTGCTAGTGTACACTTTCCTCTCGTACGTTCTTTCCGGGCGCCAGTTCCCCACGGACGACTACATGCCCGTGGAGGAAGAGGCGGCGGCGAGATCCGAGGTGTGCAAAGTGTTGTTTGCGCTCCACGAATTGCAGGAGAGACCCTACCAAGAACATCACGTGCTTCTCCCCCAGTCCTCGGTGTTCCCGTACCTCAGCAAACTCTTGCGGTTCAGCGCGTTTGAGACGTTGGCGATGCTCAACGAGTTCTTCGAAAACCCGTGTCTCAACACCGAGGAAAAGGGCGCTTTAGATCGCCAGTATGTGGTGGAGGCGTTGATGGACGTTTTTCGGGAGGCCGGGCCCGCGTTTCCGCTCCAGGCCCGCGTGCATTTCGCGGTGTTTCTTGCACGCAACTACCCGAAATACCTCCAGTTCATCCGCATCTCGGAATCTGTGTTGGAGGAAACCGTGAAGACTCTTTGCAGCACGCCCGAAGAAAGCCGCGAGGACGCGGAGCTTGCTCTCGAATGTTTGCTACCCGTCTACGACGTGGCCAATGAGGACTATTTCCTTGCACAACTCAGAGCGGCAAAGTTCTACCGCGTGGCGTTTGTCTTGTACAGATCGATGCAGAGATTCTCCAGCGCGTTGGAGGTTTGGTTGCAGCAGCAGAAGGACGCAAACGCGGCAGATATCAGCCACAACTTCCCTGCGTTTGCGGACATTGTGGCGCACGCTTTCACCGACCAAGGCGTGAGCCCGGCCGAAAAGGCCCGGTTGGTCCACGTCATCAAAAGCAATTTCGGGCGCTTGATTGCAGGGCACATGCGCGACATGGTGCTCTTGGCCAATGCGTACAACTGTTCGATGCACCAGATCGTGTTGCAGTGCAGTGACGCAAGGCTTGCATACGAGTACTTGCGGATATTGTTTGAGGACGTGGACGCGCCTGTGTTTGGGAACGGCAAGCTCGATCTCTTGGTGAGGTTCATCGCGTTGAGCTGCGAGTTCGATGATCAGAAGACGGCTGTTTTGGTCGACGTCCACTCGCAAGAATTGGCCTCCTCGCCGCCAGCTTTGCAAACAATCAAGGAGAAACTCAGGGAATCAGCCACTTACAACGCTCTTGCCGTGCTTTTGAGAAACCTAGGCGAGTACCTGGGTTCCATTGACGAGCTCGAGGCAGGCCTACGTTTCTTTGCCGAAGCACAAGATTGGAGTTCCGTCAACCAGTTGATAGATACAGGGATCTCCGTATGTGACAAAGAGAAGCGCTGCTGGCCGCGGCTCGTGCACATTCTCGTTGCGCTCGAAACGCCTTCAAAAGACAACCGCCCACTCCCGCAACTGGTGAACCAGGGAATCTACCGATGTTTCCGGAAAATCATCGATATCGGCGAGCGCGAGCAGCGGCCGCAATATTTCACCGATATTCTCCAGGGCGTCATGGACGAGGCCACGGTGGCGCAAGTCCGCGACGTGCTCCAAGAGGTGCTCACGTCTTTCTACTTCGACAGCGAGATCCACCACATCACGCTCGGAAAATTGAACATCCGCATACGCAAGCACATGGACTACATAAGAAGCGACCGGCTTCGCGGCTGGATCTTGAAGGACAGGCCCTGTGCCAGCTGCGGAAAGCCGTTGTGGGGAGAGGAGGTTTTTGCCCGGCACAGACAGGCGTGGGAAAGCAGGGAGAGAGCCAAGGCTTTTGGTACAGAGTTCGACAAAGAGGAGTTTCGGGACTGCGAGTTGGTGTTGTTCAAGTGCCTGCACGCCTACCACAGCCCGTGTCTTGAGAGGTTGGGCAGTGCTGGGCGATGCGTGATTTGCACCCAGTGAAGGAGGGGGGAAGAGGAGGGGAGGGAAAAGAGGAAAGGAGGAGAAGAGGGAAGGAGGAGAGGAGGAAAGGCAGAGAAGAGGAAAGATGAAAAGAAGAGGAAAGATGAAAGGAAGAGAAGAGAGGAAAGATGAAAGGTTTTAAGAAACGATAATTGAAAGAAGGAGGGAACTAAGGGGAGATAAGAGGGGAGGGAAAAGGATCAGACGGGAGACGAAGGCAAGCAAAAAGATTAGATCAACACAGGGCAATTTTATAAACCGGATATGAAAGTGGAAAATCATTTTGGTTAGACATGGCCGGTGGGCACACGTTTGCAGAGGTTATGGAACATATGGAGGCGTGGTGCGGAAATGGCATCTCCCAGCAACTCAGCATGTGGAGCCGGGCCCACTGAATCCACCTATCCACAACAAAAGCATACGTTTCGGATTCTGTTTCCCTCGTCGCTCGAAACCGCCTTCCCCACATTCTCGCCTTTGTTCATCTCCGCCTTTATTTTTCTGCTCTTTCAGGCCTTCACTATAGTGGCTGCCCACAGACATCCTATAGTGGCCTCCCATAGACTTCCCGGTTAAGCGCGGCGTGCCTGATTTGCTCGGTAAGGCGCTAAGCCTGCCTGCAACCAATTCGCTCGCAATTCGCACCCAACTCGCCCCCAATTTGCTGCCGCATGAGGAAAAAAAAAAAACAGCCTGGCCAAAAATAGCAGCCCCCGCGGGCCCTGCGGGTCCTGCGGGTTTCGCGGTGCTTTGATCCACTAAGAAAAAAGACACCAAAAAAGATCCACTAAGCAATAACGTTCTTCTCCTCAACGGATCACAACACAAGTGTTTTTCTGACGCATTCTGGCGCTGCTATAACCACGCCTGGACGCTCGCTCACACTAAAGATCATACCAAAGATCACCGCAAAAAACACAGGCGCCATTTCCCGCCCTCGATTCGTTTCTAGAGTCTCGGCGGTTAGCGAGATCGCATCACCCAAATCACCTCACCCAAATCACACCAGATCTGCACTTTTTCCCCACTTACCTTTCGTTTGCACCTGGATCAAACGAAGCGACAATTGAAACACTGAAATCTTGGAGCGCCGCCAGTAGCCGCCCGGATTTGCAGCCATCCCCTCCCTAAAACCACAAACGCTCAACCCGCATGAACTATTCGGACGACGATCTTTTCGAGGACGAAAAGCCCCGGCGGCAAGTGCCCCGCTCCGCAGCGCTGCCGCCCTCGCGCCCGTTGCTGGCGATGACGCCGGCCCGCGGCGCCCACACACGGAGTTTTTCGAATCTAAGCGAAAAGACGTTTAGCAACGTGGCCAGCCCGCGCGACGACGAGGAGAACTTCTACGAGAAGCTCGGCGGCAGCCTCTACGGGGGCTCGGCGGCCAGCATGCTGACGGGGATGCCGGCACGTGCGCAGGGCGTGCGGTTCACGGACCGGCGGATGCTGGCGTTGTCCGTCGGCCCGGATCAAGTTCCGTACGGGCTCGAGTACCCCGCGCTCGCGTACAACCGGGGCGGGCCCGGGGACGCGCTGGCGGAGTTCTTGGGCGGCGCCACGCCTCAGGCCGCGGAGGGCTACCTGCGGAACCTGGTGGTGCCGCTCCAGCCGAAAAACTACGGCATCAATCTTCTCCAGGACCCGGACGACGCCATGGACCCGTTTGGCGACGACGACCTGTTGTTCCTGGACGACGGCGACGAGGTCGTGGCGCGCGGTGCGACGTTGCGCCGCCGAAACACACAGAGGGCAAATAACGGGGCTACTCACGGGGCCAACAACGAGCGCTACGACTCCGACGACGAGTTCACGCCGCGGTTGAACTACACCAAGACGATCAAGCGCGCGCGGCTCGTGCACGGCAACTACGTGATCGACGCGCCGGTGCCGGAGGCGCTTCTCACAAACTTCGCGCAAGGATTCGGGCGCAGCGACGAAACGGCCTTCGTGCGGTACCTGGGCGTGACGTGCGGCCCGCTGAACTTCGGCGCGTTCCGCTACA